>OW121785.1:27905587-28109473 GCA_933228815.1 Machimus atricapillus
TACCGTGCAATTGCCAAGTAATTATAATTATTATAGAAATAAAGATGTCTAATATTGATACGGTCACTATAAATGTTGATAGGTAATTGATTAAATAACAATTTATAACAAAGTTGTTGAATATGTAGGTGCTTCCATAGACACTAACTAATATAACTGACTTGGTTTTACATAAGATCTCACAACTTTTACGGCAGAAGAACTGCGTTGCGAGACTTGGCATTTTTTTACATTCTATGTTTTTGATGGGATCTCATATCTTTTTGTAGGTCATCCTCTTTTCTTTTTTTCTCGGGTAATGTATATCTTGTCCGTCAGCTACTGATTTTCTTAAAGCCCACTCCCTGTCTCTATTGATTTTTCTCAGATGCTTTGATGTATTTTTCATTTACTATAATTAAATTTCAGGATTTTTCTTCTTTTCCTTCCTCTATGGGCTTAACGCTAACTAAAATTCAAAATTTGAACAAACTACCGTGCCCCCAGAACGATTCATAGCCTACTACATTCATCCTTTCAAAATTAAATCGCGGCCAGTGGGAAGCATGAGTACAAGTGCATGCGTTATTTTTTGAATGATCGTAATTTTTAATAAAATCATTATTTTTCATTAAATATAATGAAATTTCGGTATTTTTCAGTTTTTCCTTCCTTTGTAGGCTAAACATAAACTGTGTTCAAAATTTGGAGCTTGTGGGTCTGCTAGAAGTAACTTAGAATTTTGATGATCGGTGAGTCAGTGACAAAATTAAAGAACTTTGACCAGCGATAATTCGTAAACTACTGGTTCAAATTTAATGTAATTTGGAAATATATCTAGCTATGTAATGCCCTCTTGGTCACTGAAAATTTAGGCTTCTAGTTTTTTCCGCAACGAAGTTACAGGGGGTCGAAAATGGCCCGAATGGCTTCGAGAAAAGGATGTTACGGCCGTGCATCGACTTGGCGGCTGCACTACCGTGCTCCCAGATAAATCATATTAAAAATAAAATGAAAAAGAAAATGTGAATATGTGTGAATCCAAGAAATAAAACTTTTATAAACTGAAATACAGTGCGGTTTTTAGTTAGAACTTACTGACTATTCGACAGGTAATGAATATATCGGGTCATGCTTGTGTAGGGTTCCTTTGCCAGAAAATGCAGTCTACATTCATGGACACACCAGCACAAAAGTCTAATCGAGGGCGGCGCTCTATGTCCAGCATAATTTTGACATCACCAGAGAGCCTCGCTGAATTTCGTGAGAAGCAGCAAAAGAGAGACGCTTCGAAGACGCCCAAAAAACCTACATACCAGCCAAACGTGGTCGCCCGCTACGAAAAAAAAAGCAGAAAAAGGACTCTTCGGACGAAGATGAGGATTTCTGCATCATTTGTTTAAAAACGATGCCTCGTCGATTAAATCGCTCTAACTCCGTTGCATGCATTGTCGCAAAAGAGGAGTTCATATAAAGTGTGCTGATATGACAACAAGCTAGGTTATTTGCAAAAACTGCGATTCTTAATAATGCGTCGTTCAATCACGTGCAGTATTTACCTACATTTTTATAAAATTATGAAAAAATAAATAAAAAAAAATGCAACTAACTTATTTCTCCAGGTAAATTACAATCATTTCAGCGTATTTTTCGATGATTTTCAGCGATGGGCCAACCTAGACAACATGAGCCGACCTTTACAGAATTTCTGTTTTTTTTCTTAACGCCCGAAATTCTTTTATATTTTACCCAATTGTAAGACCCCAAAATAAAATATGGGGTCTTTTAAAAAAATATAATGAAAACTGAAACTAACTGTAATGTAATTACATAGGTTTGGTTCGTCAGGATTCGGCGTTGGGCACAATCACGTCAGCAGCTCTCACCCTTTAAAAGGAAAGAAAACAATACATGAGTCCCGGGTAAAACAAAACATGCAAATCATATTTAAACTGAAATCAACATAATGATGACCTCAATCAATGAACCGTACTTTCAAATATTTTATCCAAATACTTTAATACAAATCACATAGATAGAGGAGCAAACAGATACGAGTAGTACGCGGAGGCAGACACGTCACACGTACTGATTATCCAAAATGGGGTGTAAGGGCGAACTCACGAACACCCCTAGAAAATTAGGTGCTAAACACCTTAAAAATCTAAGTGCAAGGACTAACTCACGAGCACTTAGAATTTACCATTACTGGGGCAGGCAACGGCACAGTACAAGGGCGAACTCACGAGTACCGGCCTAGGCGCAAGGGCTCACTCACGAGCGCCTATCAATCATAATCACAAGCCCAGCCTTCAGTATGAGTCCAGGCCATCGTTTGACCTGACTCCGGCAAAAAGCTCCCCATCTATGTATTTCACTAATACAATAATTTTACCAAAACAATTGCAAATTTCCCGGTTCATTGAAAAAATAACATGTAGAGTGCACTCCCAATTAATACAAAAGATAATAACTAAAATACATTTAAAAACAAACAAAGACAAAATAATAAGAATAAAAAAAAACACATCTTCTGAAATACCCGCAAACTCCATAAGTGAAATTCACTCACCCAATTAGTCTTCCTCTTCACTTATTAAAACCAGTAAACACACACAACTCTCTTTTAAATAAAACTCCTTGAAAACTTGACGCGCACCTTTAGAAATCTATCACTAGACTGAAAATCAATTCTCTGCCTAGTCAGATTTTTGGTTAAAAGTGTGACGCATTCTCTTCTTTAAAAGAAATGCCCCCAAACAATATTGCATTAATATCAAGGTCTGACCCTCATAAAAACTTCCATATCCTTGCTTACACAAGGGTATGGATACGCATAAGCCCCAGCGCATCTGGGCAAAATTCTTCCCGAACATGCACCGCTGGCGACCAGTTTCCTCAAAAACGGAATCTTCGCTGCGCAAGTCATAAAAAAGGGTCGAGGTGCGAATGCGCATCCTCATTAGGGAAAGCGACCCGAGCAAAATTAAAACAAAATACTCGTGCGCATATGCAGAATTAAGGGAGGTAGTTTTTTAGGAAAGATTCACAACCAAAGAGTTTTGTTCAAAATTAAAAATGTTTTTATTAAAAAAAAAATTCTTTTCGCTTTTACACAATCAATCTCCAATTACAAAAAAGTGTTCCTTTTTAAAGATCTTTCAGACGGTATGCACGTATTGATCAAATTCCTTTTTAAACAAAAGTTGTGGCCAAAAGTTAAAATGATGGCCAACCCTGACGACATTCCCTACCAAATTTCATTGCTATAGTCTTATTAGTCTCTTAATAAGAAGACTGTTATTTACGGACAGGCGGACGAACGTCACAAAAATATGTGTTCCTTTTTTTGCTTCGGAACCCTAAACACACCATTTTGACATTTTCAGGGTTTGCTTTATTATATAGTTCCAGAACGACACCAAAACCAAAAGGAATTCATGGTTAAAAAATTTGTGTATCGGTATTTTTGGAGGCGGTAAATCCAGCTCTGGCTCAATTTTTCCTGTGGCGTCGACTCAAAATTAGTTACTTACATTAATTAGGAGCTAAGTTATTAAGAATAAAAGGCATATTTTATTTTTCGATTTTCAATTCCTTTTTCGTCGATTTAATTGTTTGTTTAAAAGCTTTTAGTTTTCACTTGTCAGTTTCTTTTTGCGTCGGTTCAATTTTTTGTTAAAAATGTTTTTATTTACCTTTATTGCTGAAATTTTGTTTTCAAATTTTAATGCAAACAACTTTGAGGTATACCCTATTGAACAAAAGTAGAATTATCAAAATCGCACTAGTCTGTAAAAAGTACTCAGTAGGCGAAAAATCCATCATCAACTATTTTTGTACCCTTAGGGGTGGAATTTTATTTTAATAGGACCAACCTCAAGGTATACCCTATCCAAAAACAACGAATCATCAAAATTGGACTAATCTGTAAAAAGTTATGCGCGAAGATACAAAAAAATAATATATATGTACATATATACGCGTTGACTTGAGAATCCCCTCCTTTTGTCGTCGGTTAAGAATTCGGTATTTACAACTTAATTCAACATCTTATCTGCATGCCCAAAACTATTTTTGGACAACATCCACTAGTTCAGGTATTTTTCGTTAAATTTAAAATCAAATGAACTCTTGAAAGTTATTTTGCAAGAGGTTTTATCTTAATATCTCAGCCAAGGCCATATTTTCGGGCCTGAACTGGGAATCGTAAAACTAAACAGTTTAAACAATTTACTTTTGTATATATTTACAAACCAAAATCGATGTTGTGTGGTACGAGCCGTCTTATAATCACAAAGTATGACATCAGCATAGTTATTTTTTAGACGCAAACCAAATTATTCACTAAGGTTGTATTTCACACTTTCATTTTAAGTCTGATTGTTCGGGAATGTACTGCATTTGAACTACTTACATATGTATAGGTAAAATTTTCCTGATGATACATATCTTTTCTTATCTTGGATTTCTTTAGCATGTTTGCTTTTAATTATAATAACTTAAGCTAAGCGCCCAATGGGACCGTCACCGACACCGTCTGCCGTCACCGTCAAAACGGTCATATAGATTATATGGTACCGACATTAGGTTACGCCCAATGACACAACGTCAAAAACGTGACGGTCAAATAGAATCTATTCTATTTATTTGAAATTGAAACACTAAAATATGCATGTAGGCACATACATATACATACACACATACATATATGAAATTTAATTTTGTGTTATTTTTAAATAATAGTTATTCATTTAAAATTTAAAAAGACAAAACAGCCACTTGCAAGATGGGACTCGGCAATTAGTCCTCGGTACTTACCATAAAGTTATCTAGCGACGAGAGGACGAAGATTGAAGATATTTATATTGGAAGGTAGTTGTTAAGTGATAGAAACAAAAGTATTCAACGTAGTTTTAACTTAATAATTTTAACTCATTACCAATTTTCATGATTTTTCCACAATTTAAATGCCAATAGTTTTTGAAATAAGGCCATGGGACATCACTTTTTTAGCGTTTTTTGAATAATTTGATAGAAAAAGTTTTCATGATATATGTAAACATAAAAAATATTTTTGAACACGCATTTTGATAAGTTTTCATTAGATACATATCTCATGCGCTATTTAGTCCGGTCAAAATAGACATAAAAAGAGTGACCAAATAACAAAAACTCCGACAGAGCTGAATTTTGGTAGAGACCTTGGGTACACCAGTACAAATAATGTGCCAAAAGTCCCCAAAAATCCCATGTGTGCTAAAAAAGTTATTCAAGGTCAAAAGTCAAAATTTTCGGGTTTTCGGATTTTTCTCGAAAACGGTAAGTTTTATTAAAAATATAGCCCGACAAAAATTGTAGATCATAAAATTGTCTTCAAAAATAGTCCGTATACTTTTTTTCCTAAAAATCACCATTCCTAAGATATCGCCGTTCTAAATGTTGAAGGAGTTGCATTCTACATGATATGCACACAAATGCCACGTATACAGGGTGTTTTGCTAAGGTCTGAACAGGGTATGCCAATCGATTCTAAATGGTCTCCTGATTAACGTTTGTTCAGACACCCCCCCTTAAAATCGGTCCTTCCCCCTAAATGCGCGATTGAAAATTTGGTGGAGGTCAAGCTAGAAAATGCATATAAGTTCTTTCAGAGACATCCCAGGATACTGATTAATAACGCATTAGAAAGCTGAGCCTTCAGGCTTTCCAAAGATACCACCCACGACCCAATCCGTCAACAAACAAGCGGGGGAGCCCCGTCAGAATACGAAAATGGCAATATCAAAGCCCAAAATTTGACCCTGACCTTTCATTCTGCCGATTTTTTGTATGGGAAGATCGAAAAATTTTTTGAGAAAAAGCTTCCCTGTCGTGGGGCCTTTCTCAAGAAAAAACCGCACTCGAATCCGACGGCGCATTCCGAAGTTATTCGTGTTATAATAATTAATACAACAACAAAACCCACTATCCGCAATGAAGTCTAATTGTAACGCCTTCAACTTTTCGATCGGCGATATCTTAGGAATGGTGATTCTTAGGAAAAAAAGTATACGGACTATTTTTGTAGACAATTTTATGATCTACAATTTTTGCCTGGGCTATATTTTTGATAAAACTTACCGTTTTGAAGAAAAAACCGAAAAACTGAAAATTTTGACCTTTGACCTTGAATAACTTTTTTAGCACAAATGGGATTTATGGGGACTTTTGGCACATTATTTCTACTGGTGTACCCAAGGTCTCTACCAAAATTCAGCTCTGTCGGAGTTTTGTTATTTGAAATGTCTATTTTGACCGGACTAATTGGGGAAAAAAATTTCCTTTTTAATTATCTGCTTCTGCCCTCAAAACTAATCGCCAAACTAAAATTAAGCGTTTTGACATCATTTCTGTTTTTGGGCCATAAATATTAATATATAAGTGTGCCAAATTTCAGCTCCCCACCTCTAATAGTTTCTGAGAAAAACGGCTATGACATACGGACGAATATAAGAGGTGATTCCATAAGTGTTCGGTTTTGTCCATTTTGGTATGGAACACGAACAAGAAGTTTTTTTGACTAAAAGTATAATTACATCGCTCTGTTCTTCAGCTACTCAAATATGACCCTGATTTCAATTGCATGGTTAGATGATATACTAGAGGTATATCCTATTGCATCGTTGCCCTGAGTACATAATTTTAAATAGTTATTTCATTATTTGTTTAGTATCCGATTTTCTTGAACCTTATACAACGATGCAATAACAAATGCAAGGGTATAAGGCTTATTTGCACCAAAACGTGAATACGCTTACTGTTTTGTTAGGATACTACATTTTGAAGTGATTTTACCATATTTAGAAGCGTTTGTCCCCCAATATAAAATCTTGCGTCGTAGAAAAACATTTATTTCTGATGAGTTAAGGTAGAATTAACCCCTAACAAAACATTTCAATCAATTAGCAACTTACTTAATTTAAAATATCTTATTTTCTATAACTCTTATTTTCACTGCCTCGAATAGCTTCTACATTTATGTAGAATGTAAGTAGGGATTAAAAAACGATAATGTTATGTACATATCGACAATGGTTTCACCTTTTAAAATTTTAGTAGAAACATACATGTATGTATACACTTGACAAAAATCTTAAATCAATTTATTTAAGCTTCCTGCACTTACTGCGTCAAATATCTCTAAAAAATTTACATTGATTTTGAATTTAATTTAAAAATTCAACCTTGACGATTTCGCCCCAAGTGTATTCCAAATGGACAAGTGAAGCTTGGCCCATCGCAGTACCAAAGGCACAGGCCATATCGAGATAGAGATTTGAAGAGTCTTTGTCCGTTGCTTGATTTGCTTAGGTACTTGATTTTCATGCCTTAAGGGGCCATTTATTCTCTTCCTTTTCTGCCCTTTTCTCCGTTTCAGCAATGTTTACGCCGAATTTTGAGGAACACGGCTTCTATTTTAATAGCAGTAATCCCTCAAATAGTAGGTATGATAAACACGCACTACCAGGGCCAAAGGTGATACAATGTTTTACAGAAGTAATCCGACGTAATTAAACCAAAAATCAAGCACACCCAAAATCGGTGTTCCGACGCATTTAAACAGAAATAAATTTAAAAGCTGCCGAATTTGTGCAGATAGTTCATTAAGTCTGGAAAGCTCTGCGGTTTATTGCTGGAGGAAAAGATCGATTGGACCAAACTTTATACCCGAAATTAATGCGAATATTTGGAGTCAAAATTCTCATGGCAATAGGAGCAAATCAAGCAAAAACGAAGATAGCTCATGGGTGGGAAAATTGAAAAGAATGCCCCACAGAACACCACAGTTATGTATAATGCGCGGTGGGATGGAGGGGGAAGGGAGGAGCGCCACATCATGTATGTGTCAATCAGGCAGAACTAGTCGTATCTGACGCGAGGAATGGAATGTGGAAATATAGAGTAATGCGGGGTTGCATCCATATCTATCTTTCGATATTGCTGGAAAATTGGAAGATACGAAAGAGGGAAACGCTGGAGCCGTGAAACGGCGTTCTTTTTTCTTCGCCCGTACATGTTTTCCACAAACACATCGGAAGCGAAGTCAAGTAACACTTCATGCAATAAATTTCCACGCACTCTCTGATTGGTCCCGCCCTGACGCTTTTCAATCCCAAGCTCGCCCACAATGACACATGCCAGTGATGTATTGAGAGCTTTTCCGATACTTTACAGGGAAATGGAAGCGCGGATGTATGTGAGGCAAGCGCCATAAAATACACACGTACCATTTTCTGTAAACGTGGCTGAAAGAATCAACAGCCGGGAGGGAGTTTTTCTTTTTAATTTTTTTCCCTAGCGACGTCACGTTGCCTTGCTTTTCCACGTTCACGGCGCCCCCACTCTTCGACTGTGTGTTTTGGTGTCCACCACCCACGCTCACAGGTTTTATCGGGATGTTTCAGCTCATTCACGGTGTTCGTTACTAAGTGGTAAGAATTTTGACTGTATGCGGGATGCGTGTCGTATTAACAAGTGCGTGCGCAAGGGGTAAAAACGACTTAGAGGTTCGGTTAGGGAACGGCACGGATTTTGGAATTGCGTTCGTTTAGAATTTACTTAGGTTTGGGAACATCGTCGATGGAATATTCGCCCATAGCGAAATTTCCCTGGCCTACTGCCGGATTCGGATCGTGGGGAAGTAATGGCTGCCTCTGTTGAGGCGATGTCGAGGGAGGCTAACTGGATATGGTGGTGTGATGTTTTATGGGGGGACTACCACCTTGCCTTACCCTACACCGCCCCTGTTTACGCAGGAGCAGCATTCGGTATAAACAATTCTTAAAGCTGTGTGCAATACTTTCACTCATGAGCAGCCTTTGCTGCTTGCTGCGTACCGCGCGGGGAAAATATCTGATACTAAAGTTGGGAAATCGTTGATTGATACAAAATTATGGGGCCGATTGTGGGTGGAGTAGATCCCACCGGTGGACAGTGCTGGTTGTGTTTATCGACGGTGTTACTGTAATGGGGGGATATCTCGTCGGCAATAATGAAATACACTGGCAGGTCCACATCCCCTTCAAATAACTTTCTTTTTTTTTTGTTTTTGTTCATTGACTTGCGTAAGGGTCGCCCGTTTAGACACATACGAGAGTCTGGAAAATAAATTTCCCAACAAGTTCTGTTTGTTCCCTTATTATGATGACTCCGTTGCTCGTCCGTTCTTTCAGTCTGCGATTGAGTTTTGTGTAGTTAAGTCGAGTTCATACCATACACAATTTTATCTGATACACATAACATATACATACTTACTCTTGCTTGTACATTTTTTTTTCGTATAGTTACTAAAATTTTCTTTTTATTCTGTCGGTCCGTTTGGTTACCTTCAATCTAAGGCTAGGCTAATTCGGCGCACTCGCAAGGTCGCAGGGGTGATATCCCGTTAAGAGCCAGGTGTCATCCAGATCTGCCAAAGGACCCTACTGGTGTCTGTCCGTATCATGACAACAAGTGACTCGGTGCGTTCGAGTGCATCAAGTGGTTCTTCTCAGTTGTGACTTGAGCTTTACTCGGTTTTTCCTTCGGAATTTCCATTGGCGCTAAACGGCGCTGGAGCCTCTTTTGCTTCTCACTGGTCCGATAGTGTTCGCAGAATTGTCGAAGTGTGTGCTACTCTTACGGTTAACGTCATATCAGCAGTACAAAAAAGGAAAAAAAATCGTTTTCTCCTCAGTTGACTTTGATTTTTCCCTTTCGCTTTTAAGTAGTGAAAAGCAAAAAAGTGATCGATAAATTTGTGATAAAATTACGTGAATTTAAGTGGCGCAAAAGTTTAATGTTTTAAGCGGCTTTATAGCGTCGAAAAAAAAACACCCACTGATGGTTTTAGCAGAAAATAGAGTAATAAGTATTTAGTGCAATTATTGATAATATACAAATCGAAAACGAGATACAATTCTTACTAGCTAGCCCCCATCCCGCACTAGCGTTTATCTACGTTCAGTACCCGATATTTTTCAAGTGAACGGTGCTAAATTTTTCCATATGGTTCATATTATCGAAATCGTACGCCAAGGGAAAGACGTCTTTCCTCACCAAGTAATTGTGAGTAATATTAAATTAAAATGTATAATTAATGCCCCTATATCTACTTCGTTATATTATATTCTTAAAATTTTTATTTAAAAAAAATCACAATCATTTATTAATTTGATTTACTTTTATTTTTCATTTGAATTCGAATATTACATACCTCTGTAATCTTCTAGTTACGACATATATTAATGTGAGTGCTACCCACCCTCTTGAATTGTTGAATTTTGATTGGTTGTAAAAATATATATATGCATACATATAACATCAAAATATACTGAAATTTACTGACTCTGTTAAAAACTATTGGATATTACTGAATTTATTTCAAACCAGGATTTGATTTTGAATTGAAATAACAATTTTTATATTTATTCTTATACTATTGAAATGTTATATTTGTACTTTATTTTTATCTCATACCCAATTCGTATAAAGAAAAAAAATCAGCCCTAATTTCAAAACAGCCAACATTGCGAAATAAATGAGTGTTGACATTGAATCCTTCAACATCAGGCAATTTGAAACGAAAATAACTTTGATTTCCTAAATTTTCAAGTATCTCGAGTCTGAGTAGATCAATTCAATATTTTCTTTTTTTTAATTACATAAATAAATAAGATAATGATAATAGTGATAAAAGCGAAAGCCAAATAAGTTTTAAAAAATTATCCGTATTTTCAAATTGACTATGTTTTTGAAATAAATTCTTGCTTTGTGATAAATTAAATATCAAGAAACAAAAACTTAAATTGTGTGTTCTTCCGCAATCAAACTAAAAATAACTACCTCTTATCCTTAATTTTATTAAAAAATAAATAAAAATAAAGTATCTGAAACATTCTTTGAAAATTTTATTGATTATCGTATGTCTCAACATGAATCTAATACAAGTATGTGCAAAGTGTTAGTGTTAAGTGTTTGAGTTCGTTTATTTGAGAGCATACACCTGTTGCAAAAGTGTGTTACTTTTGTTATCCAAGAATGACCATTTAGTTATTGCGTGTTTAAAACAGCGTAGGTACTACCAGAGCTCGTGCACGTGACCAACACTAAATAATCAAATAGTGATTGCTTATTTTCGCGGGTATTTTTTTCTCTTTCATTACTATCCAAACTAGTTTTAAATTGTAATATGTGTGACTCTCTCTGCTCAACAAATTTTATGAGAATTAAGCTAAAAATATCGGAAATCTTTTCGCAGATGAAACTGATTTTTTTTAAAGGCCACAAAAAGTTTAACAGAAACATGTTTCAATATCTAATGAAAATGGTAAATGGCTTTGGATGACTTTGAATGTCCTTGATTTCCGCACGGTCGTGTAAGTCTGGGATTTTTCACTGATAAACATAAGTAGATGACTTTGGATTGTTAAACTTATTTTTAAAAAAATTATTTTCTGTCACTTAAGGTCATAACAAGTAAAATGTCCTCTTCGTAAGCAAATTAGCAGCCATATATTTTAAATATCCATGGTTGCAGAACATCTATAAAATTAAAAAGATAGTTTAATAGAACTTGTTGAATCAAAATTAATTAGAATATTAGATAGAACGAAAACGAAGATATTTTGGGCTCGACATATTTTTGGCATTTGAGGTAATAGAAGTAACTTGAAGTAGCTCGGTTTGTTTTTTCACTAATCTGAAACGGGCCAGTGAAAAAATAAAATACAAGCATTTTAGAGTCATTTTAAAAATATAACGAGCGCAAGAGACTGGGCTATGAACAGGATTACTGAAACATAAAACAAAATTGCTGTTTATTAAAACCAAATTATGATTTACAAATGAAATATCAAAAAGAGATGTATTTTTTTCTAATTAAATTAAAAGACCATCAAAAAATCTTTAAAGAGATGTTATTTTAGTGTCTTTTAAAGCACATTATAATTTTACTTAACTATTTAAACTTTAACTATTCGATAACATATATTTTTAGACCTTGACCCACAAATAAAAAAATAACACAGAACACAGAAGAAATTGATTTTTACGTAAATACTGACCAGGGTCTTGATAGACTGAGTGGTCACGACACAAAATCACTTACTAAAATAACTGGACGTAGCGATTAAACGAACCGTGAGCCGAAACGGACATGAATAATTATAACCTATCTTCACTTCGATCCTTCTCCTCAATAGAACCACAGCGCGCTGGATAAGAGAATTCACAATGATTTTAAAGTGTTTTTACATGTAACGGGAGACTGATGTAAAAACAAAATTCAAAATATAATGAAGTATGTATGTTTTAATTAAATTTAACCTTTATCTTAAAAATAGACAAAAAGACAAACTATATCTATTCTAAATTTCTATTTTGATTTAAACATACACACTAAGAATTAAGTTAAGACTCAGCCTTAAAACTTTTATGTTGGACAAGATACGTCAAGAAAATGAGAATTTATTACATTAAAGTACAACTTGTGCAGAAAATATATTTAGGAAGAAACGAGCTTATTTTAAGTGTTATACTCGTGAGTAGAACCACCCAATGACGAGCAAGATGAGGGAGTTACCTTTTCTTTTTCTAAATGCATATATGTATGTACATACATTGTATGTAATTGGGTTGTTAGGTTTAGATTTATTCAATTCAGATATTGCATGCAAGAGTTTACATATTTTGTTGCACAGAACTATGGGGTCAATTGAACCCAAAAATTAAAAAGAAACTAATTAAGAATTTACAAGTGAAAAGAACAAAAAATAAATAAATATGTTGTTGAAAAGGCTATAACAAAAATAAGTTTAGAGAGTAGCGCCACAGAGCACACTTAAAAATATACGATAACATTAAAATCAAAGTCTAGTTTTTTTCAAAACTCAGTCAGAACCGAGTTTTAAGGCTTTGAAAAACAAAACGTGTCGGAATTATTTCATTTTTGTTCTGTACAAAAGCCGATTTTCGCCAATCTATAATCTTGTTTTTCATTTTTCTATCCTTATAAGTAAGGCTCCCCTCACCCTATACGCCACACAGGCTCATTGCGAATTGGCTGACTGATAAATATTCACAAAATAGGCATTCTAAGAAAAGAACCAAAGATTGTAATCAAGTTTATTTAAAAATGAACTAAATAATAAAATTGACCACAGTGTCAGGTCTTCCTAGTGTCACCATCGCATTGTGTTTGAAATGTAACACTGATTAAAACGAGCCTAAACATGACATGTGTGCTGCAAGTTGTTGTGCAGTTTGGATAGTTGCAATTTGGTTACATTTATTTCATAAAAAATTTAAAACCTTGTTCAAATTACCCAAAGAAGCATTTATTCACCATGGAGTTGGACCTCAGTGGCCATAGAACATTAAAAAAATTCAATTGGATTCTATCGTGTTATATCAACCATTTTGAACGAAAATATTAATTAAATCTATACTAATATTATAAAGCTGAAGAGTTTGTTTGTTTGTTTGTTTGTTTGAACGCGCTAATCTCAGGAACTACTGGTTCGAATTGAAAAATTCTTTTTGTGTTGGGTAGTCCATTTATCGAGGAAAGCTATAAGCTGTATAACATCACGCTACGACCAATAGGAGCAGAGCATCAATGAAAAATATTGCAAAAACGGGAAAAATTATTCCTTTTGAGAGCTTCCGTTGCGTGCGCTGCCTAAACGGTTAAAGTTACGTAAAAATCATGTATGACGGAATTGTTCCCCTTTAAAAATTCTAAAACCTTTTTTATGGTAATCAAATTTGTTCTAAAATAATGCATTATTTGCGAAAGTGTTTTGATAAACATGATATTAATCCTTATCCAAATAAATACATTATTCATCACAAGTATTTAATTTTGAACAAAATTGCCCTGGACATCATTTGATTTCAATGAATATCTTAGGAGATATCATAGTTTTAGAATAACTCCACAACAAAATAATGATCAAGCACCATGCGCGCATTTATGATGTGCAAGGCGGGCGGTCATAAGGGGGGAGGGCGGGTGAAACCGTGGGGCACAGCTAGTTTAAACATAACCGAAACGAATTTCTTAAAAATTTAAGAAGTTTGTTAAGCAATTTTTATCCAAAAAGGGCTTTTATAAGCTCCTTTGGATTCGATGCCGCCGAAATTTATGATAGGGGTGATTAGCTCTATTTATATGTACATACATACATATATGAACAGTACTCCAAGTTTTGATCAGTGGCAGCAACACGAAAGAAAACTTTTCAGTGCCAGTTAAATTATAGAAATAGAGCCTTTATTAAACTCTATTTATGCATTATTTAGGTTACTATCTTAATCGGACTTTTAAAAGTAAAGAACTCGTCAAAGGAATTAGCTTTCTTCTGTGCCGTTTTTGTGGACACGATAATTCGTATATTTCTTATCTTAACCGATTTTGATATATATTGATGATATTCATTCATTGAATTAAAAGTTTATTTTGATATACCATATGTACATACCTATTTCAATATTGGGGCAGTTTGTGGCGAAAGCATTTAGTATGGATTTTTTAGCGCTTTCCACCGAATTTGAGCTCACACAAATTTATGTATAATCTAATTTTTCAGGTTTCTTCATGTAGTGTATTAATGTCAATTAATGAGAATTTTCAAGAATTTTTTATTTCAGCAATTTTACTAGCTTCAGATGCAATTTTCTTTTCTAGTAAAGAAATATTTAAGATTACAATTTTTTTTTAACAAATCATTATTATTATACAGCCTGCATATATATTTATGTATAGAAAAGCTATCGAAGTAGCGGCTTCAAAAAAGAAGTACCAAACGGTTACTACATTTTTCCAGAAATTGTGTGTTCTAGTGTAGGTATTGTGCTTCTGGAAATTTGAATGTTTTACTAAAATACTCGTTTCTGTATGTGCAATAGAACCATAGTCTAAAAATTCATGGCAATCTCTTATCATTTTAACATCTTAATTTGATCATTTTGAAACTCTATACTTTATGCCCATCAAATAAGTCTATACATGAATGTTGGTATGGAATGATTAGTACCTGAAATTTTTCATCTTTGAATGTTTCTTGTTCAATCACGCCAAATTGGTTAGTTTTCGATTATATAGGGATTCGAAGTGAGTGGTGTCTTAGTACGAAATTTCAATTTTCGAAAAATATTTTGTTACTTTGGGTCCGTCATTTCGAATTTCCCAATTGTTATATTAGATTCGAAATTATTGGCCTTGAGATAATCTTAGTACTAATTTTTATACAAATTTTTTAGCCGCCACACTCGCTACTTGAGTTTATAATTTTCGAAACTGAGTCTCATAAAACCCCATCGATTCTAATTTTAGAAGTACAACACTTATATCGAAAGATTCCCTACCTCCTATTCCAGGACCTAAAGAAACTATACATACAAAATTTCTTTAAAATCCAATCAGCCGTTACAGAGCTGAGTGGCAACAACATATGTATGTATACATATGTATTTCTTGCTTTCGCATTTGTAGTGTTATAATAATAGGATAGAGATATAGAGATTATTTGAGGATATACATTTCGAAGAATCATTTCTTAGTGGGTCCTTAAGTCAAAAATCGCAACGTTGCCAAAATGTCACAGTTCCAACTTAACCCTGTTCGTACCACGTGTTTTACAACGCATCATACCATGATATGACTCAGAAACATGGAAATAATTAAAATGTTTTTGTTTATAGTTTAAATTCATTTATTTACTCAAACAATCTATATTTAAAAATAAATTATAATACATGGAAATTCAATGTGAAATAATCAAAATATTTAAGTTCAAGATTCAAATGAGACTATAGCTGTGTTTTTTTCACCCGGGTCAGGTTCTAGTTCTCTCCTTTAACAGAGAAATACAACAACAACATGAAACCCAGAGATTTATCGGGTTGTAGTTTTAAGAACTACATGATTAATTCGAAAATATTCCACCAGATTGCGCTGTAGACCTACTTTCATTTTTCGTTGTTGGTAGCATTTCCCCTTGGTGAACGTCTAGTTTGTTGTGACAGCGAAAAAATGGAAAACAATAAGTAAGCCGTCACGTAAATATGTAGTTTATATCGAGATTTGTAAATTTGTGAAAAGTGCATCAAATTGCCGTGATTTTTACATATCCAAAACTCAAACCTTTAACCAGGTAAAGTGGATTAAGTTTTTTACGCAAAGTGGGTTTAAATTCCGGCAATTTTATTTTATTTTTGTGAAATAAAACATGTTTGTATGCATTACTCTTCATAAATTTCAATTATTTGTTACTTCTGAAAGGCAAGCACACCAACCTTAAAGAAACAAAAATCCTTTTCTGAGTTTATAACCTGCATCGTTTATTTCATTTGACACAGAACTAGAACCTGACCCGGGTGAAAAAATCACAATAGAGTCAATATCTTATATCATTTTATTTGAGTAAAGCTTACTCGAAGTCAGCGCTGCTCATAACAGTCACTAAATTTACGAAGTGTTAATTTTAACCACTCTGAGTTTTTTCCAAATTCATCATCCCCACGAAAAGTTATATAGTATTTTTATCCGACTACGCAAAGCCAAAGGAGGGCTATGAATTTAGCACTATGTATGTATGTGGATATGTTCATCTGTTCTCTCATAGCTTCTAAAGTAACTTATCGTATTTTGGCAAACAAAGTATCATTTGATACATCTTAAAAGTACGCGTATATATATAACTCGTATAATGAATCTGATGTCTTACTGATAGTAGGGGTGCCCAAGCGGGGATTTTTGGATTTACTCGAGCGCGTCAGAATAACATAAGGGGGAAAGCTTGCACTCTGTTCAGTACCTCCACCATACATGAACCTGTGATATAGCGTCGAACGCCAAGGGCAGCCGTTCAGAATAGTAAAAAAAAATCGATCATTAGAAAAACTCGAGCGCGTCAGATTAAGGAATGGTGAGTTCATCACATGCACAAAAGTATGTATTTTAGTAATCTGACGATTTAAGCGTGACGTAAGGAAATGGCAGAGTCACAAAGTTGCAAAAAAAAAACGTCACCTGGACATTCTCGAGCGCGGTTGATTTTTCTTCAGTTTGAAAGTAAATCCTTCAACGATCACGGGAATAATATAATCTGCCGATTTCCATAAGCCAAAGTAATTAAATCATTATTAAAGAACTATGTATTTCCCACTCCGCGCCTCTCTTTCCTTCTCACCTTTTCTCTATCTCTTACTCTCTCGCACCGTCCCGCCACTACTTTCCGTCCACTCTTTCTGACGCCATGATGCCATCACAGCTGATCACGACGACACGTTCTTGTTTGTATGTGTACAACGCTTGGGTTAGTTTATTGTACTCCAAAAAAAGTTTTATGAATTAATCGCAATAAGTTTTGTACAGTCCTATAACAATGGATGATAATAGTGCGAAATGTGTATTTTGTGAACAAAAAAAATTTGAAAAAGCTATAAAATTTACGTCAGAAACAATTAATTTTTTTTCAAATGGTCAGATTAAGAAAATTCCTCCACATAATTGTCAGATTATGGGTCAGCATGACAAGGACATCAAGCTGAACCGACTGTATGTTAATCTGACGCGCTCGAGTATTTCAATGTCACGATTTTTTTTGCATTTTGAAAAATCAGCCATGAGGTTTAGTCGCGTCCAAATCGTCAGTCTTTTAAATGGGAGCTCCTTTAGCGTCTACTTAGCATCCCTTCTGAAAATCTGACGCGGTCGAGTAAATTTTATTTTTCTTATTTTGTACTCCTTCGTACGGCCATCCCCACCATTCAAACCGGCAGATTAATATTCCTCCGTCATCAGAGACACGTGGCGCATATACACTATTAATATCTGACGCGCTCGAGTATTTCCATGTGACTGTTTTTTTTTACATTTTTGAAAGGCTGTAGTCACTCCCCCCACCGCTGAAAGTGAAAACATGATATAACCTTTTTTTCCTTCTACCATATAATCTTCGAAATCCAATAGGTCCCCACGACGCTCGAGTAACTACAAATTTAGCATCGCGGGCTCCCCTACTATGAATTCAATATTGCGGATTTAAAAAATAAATTTCACTGTTCTAAAAAAAATTGAAGATAAACTGGCCTGCTTAGACGAATTACTCTACGGCTCGCTTTCAGCCGCCTTTAAGTGAACGTTCGTACAGATGTTTCGTTTTAATTCCACTCATTATTATTATAAAAAGCGATCGTGAGTCCAGTCCTCCAAACGCAATTCCTCGCCACCCGAACTCTCCTCTCACCTGTAACTGACGTTTGCGGAAAGGAATCGTCTAAACAAGGTCATTGTCAGCGTTTGGTATTGAATAAAAGTATACTGATCATCACATTCTAAATTTAATGTATATATGTATACATATGTACATAAATATATACATATAATACCCGTGGCCGTGCTAATATATTTCAAATATATGAAAAGACAGTCTATAGTATTAATGTTTGAATTGTAATCAAAATAAATAAATTATGATTGAATAGTAATCAAATGATTTCCTTGCCACTAAGAAGTTTTTTTCAAATTTTTATTCAATTACAAAGATCTTGGATTAAAAATAAAATTAAAAATTTTAAGTAACCCCAGACACAAAAAAAAAACTCTACAAACTAAAAAAATAAAATTTTTCTCTCGGCCTTTTAACTTCATTAAAAGAACCTACATATTAATGTGTTGGTTGGCCCTTTAACTTTAATATAAGTACATACTTATTAATATTTTGATCCAAGCGTCGTCGCGTTGGGGACCGCTAATATCTGTGGATAGTAATTATTTATTTCGTAGCGGTCCCCCATCGCGACGACGCTTGGATCAAAATATTAATAAGTATGTACTTATACTAAAGTTAAAGGGCCAACCAACACATTAATAGGTTCTTTTAATGAAGTTAAAAGGCCGAGAGAAAAATTTAATTTTTTTACTTTTTAGAGTTTTTTTTTTGTGTCGGAGGTTACTTAAAATTTTTAATTTTATTTTTATTTCATTCTTTTTAAATTACTCGCGGACCCTAATTCCGATAATCCAATAATTTTAAATAGAGTTATAAACTATAAAAAAATAAAATATATGTTTTTGTGAGCTCCGGTGAAAGTGTTGAACATGGGGCTTGGGAGAAAAACTAAAAAAGCTCAATGGTTACAAAATACCCATAATACTAAGGGCCTGTCCGAATCCAAGTCTATGTCTACGTCTTCGTCTAGGTCCTAGGTACCAGTCATCACTCCACTTTCCTCATCGATCTAGCTAGGGCATTGATCAGACAAAAAAATAATTTCCAAGTTGTTAGTTTTCATTTCGTTAGTTAAAATTCCTCATTCCCTTTCAATATAGTGTACATTATTCTACTAGTCAAGCCCTTTCATTGGATACCCATATTTAGGGAGTTGTGAAAAAAAAAAGTTATTCGCCATTTTGTGGTGGCGGCCATCTTGGATTTGAAATTAGTCATAGTGTATAGTATTCTACTACTCAAGCTCTTTTATTTGATACCTCTATTGAGGGAGTTGTGAAAAAATATGTAATCCGTCATTTTGTGGCGGCGGCCATCTTGGACCGATTTCTATCAAACATAGCTAAGAACACTCCCGACTAATTCACCTTTCAAACAAAAAAACAAAATCAAAACCGGTTCATGCGTCCGGGAGCTACGATGCCACAGACAGACAGACAGACACGTCAAACTTATAACACCCCGTCGTTTTTGCGTCGGGGGTTAAAAATAGTTGTAATCGGAAACCAAAAGATTCTACGAATCTAAATAAAAGCCTCCAAATACAAATTTTGAATCCTATGTTAAATCTTTGTAATTAAATAAGGTTGACCATCCCTATAATACATATTTTAGGCTTGTTTTAAGCTTTTGCGTAGTTTTGTTTTAGTTCTAAAACTTTTATTTTATCTAAAATATGTTTATATTTATGTATAATATGTATAAATACATTTGTAAGATTATGTATATGTACATATATTATAACATAAATATTAGTATATTTTCGTGGCATACATTTTCCAGAATATATTTAAAAGTTTACAGAGGTTAAAATGTCTTCTAGGTAAACCAGGGTTGATTAAATATTTTCATTAGCTCTCCTGCGCTTAATATTTGTACAGATTCTTTCAAGGAACACCACCAACAATATTTTTATTCCCCATACAAAGGTTTCACCCGCTTGCAACTCCTTAGAGGTTTAATTTTGGGAAAGCTGAAGTCTGTTTCGTATTTATAGTATATTGGTGAGATTCCAAAAGCGCGTAAGAGCAGTTTGCAATACCGCGTATCAACATTTTCTGAATTTTACAGGAGGAGCACAAATTGATTATTTTGGTTATTAGAATACATTTTTCTGACTCAACTTGTTTGTGAAATGGACGTTCCTTATTGGCTAATTCAAATCGCGTGATTCCCATTAAGAGCCAGTAAACGCTCAGAAGCCATTGGCGCAATATCCAAATTTTGTGTCTTTTATAAATACGCGGTATTGCAAACTGCTCTTACGGGTTATTGCAGTCTCACCGACGTTATGTCAAGTTTAAAGTAAATCCAACTTTAAGTATTATATATTTTTTCCCATTCGAACTCTTCAGCCCCTTTTGTAGGTGCATAGCATACGTCACGAAACGCAACTACTGAGCAACATTTCATAGTTAGAGCTCCAGTGGTTTTTTCTCTGACATGAGTCAGTTAGTTCTCTTGACCACTCCATATTATTTCAATTCGCGGCCAAGAAATCGGTCTTGTGTTGGTATGTATAAATCCTAATTTTATCTGTAGAAACAAAAACAAGAAATTTCTGATATACATAGATTACATATATTAACATAAAGAAATTCAGCCCTTAACTTCCACCCTCTTGAAAAGTTCACCCCATTTGCGAAATTAACCGAGATATTTCATGCAAAGTATGTTAGTCAAGTTTGATCAAAGTCGATATAACATAGTGAAAATAACCTCTGCTTTGCCCAAAACCTTCAATTCTTTAATCAAGTACTTCTAGCATCACTAAAAAACTGTGACTCATTGCTGATATCTGAAATTTTATTTCTACGTCTTACCTTGAATGCGGCTTTATTCTTTAGCGTGTAATTTTCTTAATTTTACCCAAATTTTTCTGTGATAATAAAAAATGTATGGCATTATGCTATATTGCATAAGACTATTGCTCGATATATTGTCAATTGTTGTATTTTCCGTTTTCTATTTCTTTGCTATTTTCGCGTAGTCGACTGCAGATAATTTCGTACAAGGAATTTCTAAAAATTAAAATATCTAGGACTTCCGTTAAATTTTGTTTCCCTGTCAATTTAAAAAAGGGCTTTATAACCGGCTCCGGGATGTTAGCACCTCATTGGTGGAATGTTAAAAAACCGTTTATACCATCTAAAAGGTCAGAAAATGGTCATAAAAGGTCAATTAATTTCAGTAATTGGTCAGTGATAGAAACTTTTTTATCACATGTTAAAGTTTTTCAAGGTCATTAGAAAATGTTAGCACCTCATTGGTGGAATTTCAAAAAACCAATTATACCTACTGAAAGGTCAGAAATTGGTCATAAAAGGTCAATCACTTTCAGTAATTGGTCAGTGATAGAAAATTTTTTATCAATTGTTAAAGTTTTTCAAGGTCACATTAGAAAATGTTAGCACCTCATTGGTGGAATTTCAAAAAACCAATTATACCTACTGAAAGGTCAGAAATTGGTCATAAAAGGTCAATCACTTTCAGTAATTGGTCAGTGATAGAAAATTTTTTATCAATTGTTAAAGTTTTTCAAGGTCACATTAGAAAATGTTAGCACCTCATTGGTGGAATTTCAAAAAACCAATTATACCTACTGAAAGGTCAGAAATTGGTCATAAAAGGTCAATCAATTTCAGTAATTGGTCAGTGATAGAAAATTGTTTATCAATTGTTAAAGTTTTTCAAGGTCACATTAGGAAATCGAAAGTTTGTTTGTTTGTTTGTTTGTTTGATTGGTTGTTCGTTTGTTCGATTGGTCATATCAAAATTAGGTATCAACTTCTAAGGATTCGCTTCAACATAGATATAGTTTCAGTATTGTCCATATTAAATTTTCTGTTTCTTGAATTTTATACATACATATTTTGAATCACATATTTTGAAAACTCAACACAGCATTACAATTTGTAAATATAATACACCGGGTGAAACCGAGTAACCCAGCTAGTAAATTGCTAAAAGTTAGCATACATTTTTAATACTGCTTCTCAGGCTCCAAGTATGCAATGTAATTAATTTTTTTTCAAGAAATTGATGTGACAATCTTTTATTTGAACTGACCAATCATCAGCAGATTATTTCTGATCAAATATAGTTTTTGAGTTTTTTTGTTTATTTAAAATGAGGTGGTACCACTTTCTAATGATCTTGAAAAACTTTAACAATTGATAAAAAATTTTCTATCACTGACCAATTACTGAAATTGATTGACCTTTTATGACCAATTTCTGACCTTTTAGTAGGTATAATTGGTTTTTTGAAATTCCACCAATGAGGTGCTAACATTTTCTAATGACCTTGAAAAACTTTAACATGTGATAAAAAAGTTTCTATCACTGACCAATTACTGAAATTAATTGACCTTTTATGACCATTTTCTGACCTTTTAGATGGTATAAACGGTTTTTTAAAATTCCACCAATGAGGTGCTAACATCCCGGAGCCTTTATAACCCTGGTATTTTTAAAATGATATGCCCAGTAGTTAGATAAATATAGGGGATTAAGACGGGAAGGTACAATGGTACAATTTAACTTTTAATATCTTTTGAAATTTCCTATTTAAAATTATAGAAAAAAAGTATTTTAATTCTTATACATGTGAGCCATTGAAAATCATAGTGGCATAAGTCAAGTTTTAATCTGATATGATTGATAAGTGATACGATTTTAATCCTTAGTTTTTGACAGTTTTTGACTTACGCTACTATGATTCTCAACGGCTAATATGTATGTATATGAATATGCCAAAATGTTAGCGAGTAGAATTAGTAAGATTTCCTACTAACAATGTCAAATAGTAAGTTTCGGTGCATGGTTTCTGAAAAAAATCGCTATGGCAGACAGATAGACGGAAGCTTGTGATCTAATAAAGTTTGCATTTATTCCTTTTGAAGTACGGAACCCTAAAAACTTACATATGTACTTGGGCGTCACAGTTACATACATTTAGTTAAAGTAGCAGACCTATCATCATAGTTTATTCGTGTTTCCAGCCTACCTACCGTATATTAAAGAAAACACACTGTTGTTACCCTCTTATTTGCGGTCATTTTACTAGATTATAAGTGCATTAGTTCGGTACGAAGCAAATGTGCAGATGAAAAAACAGGTTGATATGATATGATTATCTGGCCATAATTTTTTCACTTTCAGAAAACGTACATAGATACCACGAAACGGAAATGTAAATATTTTAGAAAAATTTTTTGTTTGACAATGCGAGTTTTATTTATTAACATATTCTGCACAGTCATTTATTAATATATTCTGCACAGTCAACTTATACATTCTTCCAATAAATTTATGTACGCTGTTGGAACTCATTCTTATATATGAAAAGGCGACTTGCCCAATGTCATGCAGTGATTTTTGCCGATTCTTTAACAGAAATAACTCTTCCGCGTGGTGTTTCTTTCTTATTAAAGAATACCACTAGCATTAACTAATAAGAAGTCAAGAAACTTGCCCAATTGTCTTCAAATTTCTCACAAAAAGTAATTCAGTTAGAGTTATTCGTACTTTGTGCGAGTTAAATAAAATACTTATGAGCATAAAACATAAAGTAAAGCTATACTAAAAATCAGCTTACGTTACGTATCGCCTGACGGTTTTCCAATGCCTCACGCATGCATACTCATTAAAATGCACGAAATAATTCAATATTGATTTTCCGCCTTCTTTTTATCAACAATTGTGACAACTTTCAAAAGAAATCAGCAACGCCGTAAGCCTCCATGTAATTATTATGAAATTCCAACGAAGTGTAAAATTTTAGAAGCCGCCATCTTGAATATAGAATTTTTTCAAAGAAGTGACATGTTAACTAAATGTGTCGAATTAAACGACTGTCCTTTATTTTATACGACTGTCAACTAACGACTGGCTACTATGATCAACTGACTACTGTGAGCAACTACTGGCTACTACTTATAACCTCCACATATATATACGTACATATATGTATATTTAAAATAATTGAGTCATTAGTTGTTATCTTGAATGAATACGAACTCGAACTTTTAAGCTTCAATAGTAGCCAAAACTCAGATTTAAACCAAGACAAATTTTCCAAATTTTGTCTTTAGGAATATTGTGGTTAACACAACTAAAAAAAAATGCCAATGAATTTAACTCAAAAAAAGTGGTCCAGAGTATGTCGAGCTATGCTTAGTGTAGCGTTCTGTAGCTGTTACTACAAACCATAAAATAAAACGACGTGTTTAGCGTAAGCGTGTGAATGGAACTGACGTTTATTGTTAGTCTTATACAAAAGTATTATACAGGAGTATAACTAATGGCGCTAGTAGTCTTAATAGTTATTTTGATACTTAGAACACCCCCACTCAAAATATCTCTGAGATAGAACATTACATCTGCACATCAACTACACCTAACATATCCATAAACTTATGTTTTATTTTATTTAGACCTTTTGTTAACAAATCTGCAGGCATATCCGATGTACATAAATACTTAACCATAACAATCTTATTGTTTATCATTTCTCTACAAAAATGATATTTCACTTCAACATGTTTAGTTCTATTATGAAAAACAGGATTCACTAATAGCTTATGCGTACTTTTATTATCATTATATAAAATAATCTTATTCATCATTTTAGTAATTTCATATTGCAAATTTCTTAAACACACTGCTTCCTTACATGCCTCCGAAATCGCTACATACTCTGCTTCTGTGCTAGAAAGAGCAATGCATTTTTGCTTACTACAGCTCCAAGATATAGCAGATCCCGACAACATGAAACAAAAACCTGTGTATGATTTTCTATCATTAAGATCATTAGCCCAGTCGGCATCAACAAAACCTTCTATGTTAATATTTTCATTTTTATAATATTTCAAACCTACATTCTTAGTTTTCTTTAAATACTTTAATATTCTCTTAGCATACAACCAATGTTCCTCATTATGACAGTTATTAAACTGACTAAGGTATGATACTGAATATGCTATATCAGGTCTTGTGAGCACTGCCAATACATTTTACTTTTAGGACATTCAGCTTTCTTAACAGTTAATTTTGGCTCTATTGGTGTATCAGCCATGTTACAATCCACCATATTAAATTTACATAACAATTGTTCAATATAATTTTCTTGATTCAAAGTAACAATATTATTTTTCTTATCGAAATTCACTGACATACCAAGACATTACTTATCAAATCCCAAATCTTTAATTTTAAAATTGCCATTTAACATTTCTTTCAGATGTTTCATCTCACTTTCATCATTTGAAAATACAAAAAAATCGTCGACGTACAATGTGACAAGACAATAGTTCGCTTATCACCAACCATCTTTGTATATAAACAAGGTTCTAACTTAGATTTATTGTAGCCAGCTGCTAACATACAATTATCTACCTTTTTATGCCAAGCTCTGGATGCCTGTTTGAGACCATATATTGCCTTTTTTAGTTTGAGTACTTCGGTATCATCTGAGCAAACCAAACCGGCAGGTTTCTGCATATACAGGGTGTCCGGTAAATGAAGGATAATCCTGCAACTGCGATGAGGGTAGACCATGTCCTACTATATGCTAGAATTTTAGTTTAGTAAAAGTCCTACGGTTTTCGAGATATTAATTTTTTTATTTTTTTTTTTTTGAAAAACCATCCACATTCAGTTTATTTAGTCTATTTTTTCGTCCTTGAAATGGTTGTCCTTGAAATGGTTACCTTCATCAATTTAAATTAACATAAAAAAAAATTAAAAGAGAAATGTGAAACAATTTAGCATTTTAAAATTGGCATTTATCAAGCAACTTTTTAAAGTGATTGGTACGGTTCACTTACATAGTACATTTTTTTTTGTATGGACATTTTTCATTACAATTTTTTTTGGAGTATTTTGCAACATTTAAGGTAAAAACGAAATACTGTTTTAGGTGACACATATTATCCGTTAATGCTGTAAAAAAAATTGACTGTAAAAAATTATAATTTGTGGAAATGGCGTGACAAAAACTGAATGTGGATGGTTTTTTCAAAAAAAAAAATAAAAAAATTAATATCTCGAGAACCGTAGGACTTTTACTAAACTAAAATTCTAGCATATAGTAGGACATGGTCTACCCTCATCGCAGTTGCAGGATTATCCTTCATTTACCGGACACCCTGTATATAGTCTCATCCAAGTCCCCATTTAGAAAAGCTGTTTTGACGTCGAGGTGAACCACATCTAAGTTTAACTGAACGGATAATGAAAACAACAACGTTAATGTAGTATGTCTAACTACCGGAGAGAATGTCTCTTCATACTCCACACTGTATTTTTGTGTACATCCTTTGGCAACTAGTCTAGCCCGATAGCGCAATTTATTTTTACTATCAGATTTCTTTTTTAATACCCACTTGCACTTAACAATACTTCCACTACTTGGAGGGTCCACGACTTCCCATGCGCAATTGTCTTCAAAGCTTTGTAGTTCTTCTTTCACAGCTAGTTCCCATTGCTCCTTCTCGGGTCCCTGAAGTGCTTCTTCCAATGTGAGCTCTTCGTCATAAATGATGTTGCTATCGGTGCACATGAAACCAAATCTTTCGGGCTTTCTTCTCTCTCTTGGTGGTAAGGACCTCGCTGTTTCCATCTCTACATCAAAGTTTTCATCATTTGCTTTTGATTCCTCACTTGGCTCGTATGTCTTATCATTTACATCAACGTTTTCCAAAGAAACAAAAGAATCTTCTAATTGACTGTCGTTCCCCGTAGCATCCCCCACTTGATCCTGACATACTGGACTTTCTTCTAATTTCTTACTTGTCTCTTCAACCTCAATCACACTCTCCTGATGTACCTTCTTTTCTTCGAGGATGATGACATCTCGACTCGTTGTGATTGCCCGAGTTGTAGGGTTATATACTCTGTATCCTTTGACGTCCTCAGGATAACCCACTAGAATACACTTTTCAGATTTCTTGTCCCATTTACGCCTTTTCTCCTTAGGGATGTGCATCATGACTGTACTGCCAAATACTCTAATATGACTAAGATTTGGCTTTGTGTTCATCCATAGCTCATACGAGGTTCGATTATTCAGTCCAGTTTTTACAATTCGATTCTGTAAATAAACAGCCGTGTTATTGGCTTCTGCCCAGAATTTTTTATCCAGTTTAGCTTCGAACAAAAGGCATCTGGCTTTTTCTATGTTCGTCCTATTCATACGTTCACAAAGCCCATTTTGTTCAGGGGTATACGGGTTCGACTTTTGGTGAATAATACCTGATCTCTTCAAATAGTTATCAAACTCATTATTGCAAAATTCTCGGCCATTATCACTACGCAGAATCTTAATTTTCTTTGATGTTAAATTCTCAACTTTTGCTTTGTATTCCTTGAAATACTGTAGAGCCTCGTTCTTATTTTTTAAGAAATATACATATGTAGGTCATGCGGCTGTAATCATCGACGAAAAGTAGAAAGTACCTTGATCCTCCTAGAGAAACATTTTCCATCGGGCCGCAGATGTCACTGTGTACTGTATTCAGCAGCTCAGTGCTCCTGTTGCCTTCATGAGCAAAGGGCAATCGACATTGCTTGCCCTCACAGCACACCACACAATTCATCTTGCTAATATCGGCCTTCTCGTCCAAGATGACTCCTTCCACAGCATTCTGCATGTTATTCATGTAGTAACTGTTGACGTGACCCAATCGACGGTGCCACAACTCTGGAGACTCCACTACCGCAGCCATAAGATAAATAGGTGTATTCAGTTTGTAAACTCCATTTACAAGCGAAGCAGTACCCACTAAAGGGTTCTTCTTGTTATATTTCTCACACCCATCTCTCGTAAAAGACACCTTGTTTCCTTGTCTTATCAGTTGACTGACTGATACAGATTCGTAGTCAGGCTGGGTACACACAATACATTTTCAACCATAACCTCAAAGTCGCATTTTTACATTGTCGCTGCATAATACTGGCACTTTATTCTGGTTCGCAACCACTATTTCTTTTGTAAAACCATAGTAATTCGGATTTATCACCCAATGTTGATTTACTGTCAAATGTGAACTCGCACCTGAGTCAATGTACCAGTCACTTTTATCAAAGTTTCCATTGTAAAGCACGGCACTAAAGGCATTAGTGTGTTTCTTCCTATTTTCTTCCATATTCTTTGAAGATACGTTCGTATTTTCGCACTGATTGCGATAGTGGCCGTACTGTTTACATTTGTAGCACTTGACGTTTTTCTTTTCATTGACAGTGACAGATTTCTGCGAGCTAGTGCTGCCATCTTTTCCAACCATAGACTTGTTATTTTTCTTATGTTGGTAACGAAAGCATGCTAAAGCGTTGTTCGCTTCACTATCTTCCGGTTCCATGTCCATTAATTTCGATTTAATGGCGTCCGTTGTGATAGTCATTCCAGCATGTTCGATGGCCATAATCATGGGCATATATTTTTCACTTAATCCAGCCAGCATGATTGAACCAATCCACTCATCACTAATATCGAAACCCGTTCCAGACAGCTTCTGGCCCGCTTCGACGATTTGATTAACATACCACGTCATTGATGTACAGTTTTCTAGACGAATAGATATTAGATTCCTCAGTAGACTGATTTTCCTCGTAAATCCTGAGTCATCAAATAGCATTTTTAGCCTTTTCCACAGCTCCCTCGTAGTCTCGACGCCTTTAATGTGAACGAAGATAGACGGGTCTATCGACAGAATTAATTTTGCCTTTGTTTTCTCATCATCCGCGGCCGCTACTGGTTTTGCTGGATCTGGTGACTTTATACACTGGACCATGCTTTCTAGCACTAGATAGTTCTCTGCTGCAAAACTCCAGTCGCAATAGTTTTCGCGACCCTTTAGCTTAAGGCGGCAGTACACGACATGTAAAAACCCACATGCGCATGTGGCTCTGACGTCACGACAATGTGTAGCATGTTGGTTATATGTTTCGCATGTAGCCTAGTGGTTACATGCGGTAAAAAGTTGATAGTACACGACATGAGTGTTTTGTCCCAAAATCCACATGTGCACATGCGCGAGGTGGTCGCATTTGAAGGGTTGGTACATGTGCACGCACATGTGAATGGCTACATGTCTGTCGCTAGTACACGGCATGCTGCACATGTGCGCATGAGCGATTCCACATATTCATGTGGCTTTCTAGTACACGACATGCGACTTGCTACATGCGGCATGTAACCATTCGTATTGTAGAGAGTAAAGATCACTGTTCACGGATTAATCTCGGGTTGTCTTCATCGTCGTTGTGTAGAAAATTAATTAAGTAAAATGTCGAAAAGAAAGTGGGCTGCTATTGCTATTTTGGCCGCGCATATTTTGGAGAAGGAAGGCGATGACGAACATCACAAGGACAAAATGAAGCGGAAGCATAGTGTGTGGATGAGAAATTGGCTGAAAAATCGCGATACGAATGGCTTTTGTGTTTCCTATGCGAAATACGTCATTTGAGGTTATTATGAATTTTGTAAATCATAAAATTGTCTATAATTTTCATTTCAAACATTTTTTCATATCATCAACCATTCTCGAGATATAACGCATCCTTACATATACAGGGTGTCTTGCTAAGGTCTGAACAGAGGTATGCCAATCGATTCTAAATGGTCTCCTGATCAACATTGTTAAAAACGGTCCTTCCCCCTAAAATCATAATTGAAAATTTGGAGGGGGTCAACCTAAAGAAAATGCTTTATAAGTTCTTTCAGAGACATCCTAGGATACTTGATAACGCATTAGAAAGCTGGGCCTTCAAGCTTTCCAACGATACCACCCACGATTCAATCCGCCAACAAACAAGCGGGAGAGACCTCGTCAAATTCCGAAAATGGCAATTTCAAAGCCCAAAATTTGACCTTGACACTTCATTCTGCCGATTTGTTGTATGGGAAGATCGAAACTTTTTTTGAGAAAAAGCTTTCCTGTTGTGTAGTCAACTATTTACTTGTCGACGCCTCTAGATATTAAATATAAGGACACGCTCGCCACTCTCCACGCTATATCTCGAGAATGGTTGATGATATGAAAAAATGCTTTAAATGAAAATTATAGACAATTTTATGATCTACAAAATTCATAATAACCTCAAATGACGTATTACGTATAGGAAACGAAATAATTGCGAAAAACCGATTTTCGTGACCTTTGACCTTGAATAACTTGTGACGCAGACACGATATGATATGAGACTTTTTAGTCAGTCATTAGAACACCAAAAGAAAGCATTATGCACATTTACAGTTTATTATCTCCAATTCCGAGGTTCGCCCCTTATTTTTGCTTATGTGACTGGACTAAATAAGCAAATCCTTATTTCGAAAAGCAATTTTCGCTGCTCGCTACTTAAAAGGGTTTTTTCGGGTTAGGCGGGCAAGCTACATTTTCAAAAACAATTCGCAATAAGCAAATCCTTATTTCGAAAAGCAATGTTCGATGGCTACATGCGGTCCAAACATGTAAAGTTCTAATTTCGCGCAGGTACATGTTTTCTGACTGCCACATGCGAATGTAGAAATGTAGCACATGTCACAACTCACATGTGGCGAGGTAGTACACGGCATGTAAAAAAGCCAAATGTTTACATGTAACATGGCTGCTACATGCGGTACACATGCGAATGTGTACCGCATGTGAGTTTCACAAAAGGTGCTAGTACACGGCATGTAGCCAATGTAACCACGTGATGATGTCAAAATAGCGTCAGAGCCACATGCGCATGTGGCTTTTTACATGTCGTGTACTGCCGCCTTTAGGTACACTAACTAAATAGTTCGAGCTAGCAGCCATGACTAACGACGCGACGTTTCGTTTTGCTACAATACGCACTCAGTTCAATATTTATCGCAGAGTCTTAATTCACTTGATCTAGCTGATCGTAAGCACGTTTCAATTGTCCATTGCACGAATAATTCTGACAATTAACGCGATAACTAGGAATTACATGCGCCTGGGCCCATAACCTAAAATAAAACGACGTGTTTAGTGTGAGCGTGTGAATGCAACTGACGTTTATTGTTAGTCTTATACAAAAGGATTATACAGGAGTATAACTTATGGCGCTAGTAGTCTTAAAAGTTATTTTGATACTTACAACAAAACAAACCATATAATCGAATCAAATATATTCTTTAATTGGGCTTAGCATTACAATCGAGCTCCTAAAATACGCGGCAATCTTTACGTGGTTGTTAAATAAGCATATAACTTGGTCGATTATATCTCGTAAACTATTTTACTCGAGTAAGTCGTATTATTATTTAAGGTAATTAAAAACTTGTATTCAATTTGAGTTGCATAGACCAAGTTTTTCAACACCTAATTTTTATATTTCGGTCTTACCAAAAGTTAAGAAACTTTGCACACAATTTTAACTTCGATGACAATATAATGTGGTGGTGTTGGTACGTGGATCCGCTTCCTAAAGTTTTTCTTTTAATTTAAACTTATTTCAGTCTATGTATGTGCGAGTAAACTAAACTTGTTCAGATTTTTCCGAAATTTTGTTCAGGTGATTATCTTTGCAGACACAAGCTTAATCGAAAATGGCTTATTTGGAGTCGAATATTTCAAAAATGAGGCATTTACTTTGAAAAATGGTTTCCCTTTTCAACAGTACCGCACCCGAAGGGGAAGGAAGCATTTTTTTTTCATCTCTACTTTTCATGTAGGGGAGGTAGATTCAAATTTTATATTTCCGAAAAAATTAAGATAGGTACATTACATGTCTTTATAGCGGGTACTCTTAATTATCGAAACGTGTACCAAATTTCAGTCTACCAAATTTCACTCTAGTGCTCTCTCTAGCGCTTTCTGAATAAAATGACTATGATGATATGGCGAAACTATGTAAATATAAGGGTTCTGGGTTCCTTGTTTTGCTATGGTACCTTAAGAATATAAAAATTTAAAAAATACGATTTCGGAGATCTCGCCGGGAGATTTGAATCACCCCATGAGACATTCTTTTTACAGGCAATGTGAAATTTTCTAGGTCCACAAAATTCGGAAGACTTGAGTGTTCCTATAAAAAACTCAAGTATTTCTATAAGAGATTGGACTATTCTTTTGAAAATCTGAGGCATACACAGGAGACGACAGAGTACACCGTGAATTGTTCTGGAAGACTATGAGTGTCTCTGTAATACGCTAGGATATTGAAAAATTTTATCTCGGGCCATAAAAGCTAAAAGCAATGCATGAACGCGCCAAATTTAAATTTTGTGAGATTTATAGTTCTTGAGATTTCATGACGAGTCAGTGAGTAGTGTTTGGTTTTCATATTTATAGATATAGCATGCATAACCAAAGGTATGTGAAATTTTTCGACATTTTAAAATTAATACTAAACTTTGTACATAAAACCTACTTACATATGTAGTTATAGAAATGAGCTCTTGACTGGAAAGATTTCAATAAAAACTCTCTTTCAAACCATTTTCAGTTAAAAAATAGTGTCGTGCGAGGAAGACAATATATGTACATGTGTATAGGTTAAAGGTTACTTCAAATTTGCAGTTTTTATTAACAATAGAAGGTAATTTTTTTAAATACAGGGTGTTTGGCACACAGTATATGTATATGTATGCCAAAATGAGTGGGATGAAAATTCTGACCTAGACAAAAAAAAAATTGTCAGGCACGGGGAGCGGCATATCAATCATACAGGGTGATTCATTAATTCCAATTTTGCATAGTATTCACATCACTATTAGCAAAGACCATACATATAAACTAAAAGATACACAATCAGGAACAAGCACTTCATTGGGCTTGGGACCCAGGACATGTTGCGGTAAAATTAGTTTTTGGCATCAAGTATCATGTTGCAGTAGAGAGACATATTTCAAACTTACGCCACAGAGTTTTAGGTGAGAGTGAGTAGTTCCCGTATGATTATAGAAACTTTCGTGCGCAAAGAATTTTTGTTCGTCTAGGAGCAAAAGGCAAGGGGTGGCTTCAAAAACTTTCGAAACAATCCGGGAATTAGACTTTTTTTCAACAACAAAATTCGAAATAAAATTATGCTCATTTGTAAATAGTAACTCCAAAGGTCAAAAATGCAAATGATTTCAATTAAGAACCAAACATTCCCAAAAATTTGCTTTTGTGGCTGTACGCGCTGATCACTACACAACTGAATTTATGTGATTGCGTTTGAGCACTCGTCGCCTTTTGCTCCTAGACGAAGAGAAGTTCTTTGCGCACGAAAGCAAAGATTATCCAAAATTCTAATCTTTGCACGAAAGTGTCTATAGTCATATGGGAACTTCTCACTCTCACCCAAAACTCTGTGGCGAAAGTTTGAAAAGAAGGTGCAACATGTCCAGGTAGAAAAAGTATACAAAAATTTATTTACAAAAATCCTTTTACAGAATATCGACAATTAGAATTTTTTATGAAATTATACTTAAGTTAACTAAAAAAATACATTTTATTCACGTAAAAACTAATTACCGACCTTGCTGTCATAAAAACTGTTTACTTAACGACTTTTTTCATTATGGTGCAATAAAATAATTAGGTACCTGTGAAGATGTTTTAATTTCAGGATTTTTGCAACCCCTTTCTACCTGGGCATTTTGCACCTTATTGGGAAGGTAATTAGAAAGGTAACTAAAAAAAATAAAAAGTAGGTATGTTAATAACATGAATTTCGGAAAAAAGTGGGGCGAAAGGTGAAAAATCGTGAAATAAAAGCTAATTTTTCAACTTCCGGGGGTGATTGTGGCCAAGGGGTTCGGGATATGAGGATGGTGTTGACCTTTTTGGAAAGGGCTTCGGAATAGTGATATTTTGAGATCGGTTTGGGGTCACTGCGATTCGTAGAAAAAAAGATAAAAATACAAGAGCAATCACCCTGCCGAACGGTGCGCGATGCCACTTATAATTTGAAATAGTTTTTAACCGACTTCCAAAAAAGAAGGAAGTTCTATGTTCGTCGGTATGTATTATATTTTTTTTTATATGTTCACCGATATTTTCGCCTGTGGACCAATTTAAAAATATCTTGTTTTGTTTGAAAGGGTATACTCCTGACGTAGTCCCATTCAAATTTGAAGAAAGTATTCTACCCCTAAGGGTGATAAAATAAGGGATGAGTGATTTTTCACCCACTGATTTAATGTCTGTTCTCGTATAACTAATAATGAACGGATGAATCAATTTTGATGATTATTTTTTTGTTGGATAGTCTAAGATTCTCCTGAGGTACAGTGATATACATACATATATGTATGAAAACCCAAGCCCTACAAAGTATAAAATAATTATATTAAAAGTTCCTTGGTACTACTAAACATTAAATACCAAGACTTTCCTAGATTTTTGAAGTCGGTGTGAAAACCAGACTGATATTAGTCCAACATTAAATAATTAAGGCAATCAGTTTGTCTGGATTAATTGGATTACTTAATATCACTCAGGTTTTCACACCGACTTCAAAAATCTAGGAAAGTCTTGGTATTTAATGTTGAAAGTACATAGTAGCAGAGGACTTTTGATATAATTATTTTATACTTTTTGGGCTTAGGATTTTTCATAAAAAAATAGTGGATTTTTGAGGTAAGATTTGGTTAAAGCGGAGTTATGTAAATGCATTTTCAAAAGAAAATTAGTTTAAGAGGAGTTTGACCTATCGTTTGACGCTGCGCGAGAATTTGTGAAATATAATAAATTTAAAATTGATATTCATAAAAAATTGTCGATTTTGAGGTAAGATTTTGTTAAAGCGAAATGAATAACATTTTGCAAACAATTACTTTGATGAACCATTGTTTTTTAGCGATAATCGATTAGTTTTGATACACGAGGATTTCAAAATTGTAAAGTTCTGTGTAAAGAATAACAAGGTAATTTCGATAGATCTCGTTCGTGCTCTAATTTCAACATTTTTAACGGTATAAAAAAACACACAACTTTCGCAAAACTTGCAAAATTGCTAAATGTTAAAAAAAAACAAGAATATAAATACCAATGTACTCCTAATAGATTCGAAATGCCCGGACAAGGCGCTAAACCAAAACGACCAAACGAAAATCAAACCGTACCTACACAGTGCGGCCAATATCGCTGATCGCAATGAATTGGAGTTGGAAGGTTGAGTGGGATTCATAATCTTTTATGAATAGTTACAATCAAATCAATTTCAGGTGGTACAAAGTTCCACCGGGTCAGCTAGTTTTATATAAAAGAAAGAGGAAAAGCTTTAATGTTAAAAGCGAAATTATTTTTCTCATTATTTATGTATTTAAAATAATTTTCAGACAGCCACAACAATCCATACCGTTATTTTGAACTTCATTTTGAATACATTATTTAACCATAGGGAGGGAAATGAGGACGAAAAGTTGTTGGGTTGAAAGTGTAAAGAAGTAATAAAAGTAATGTTAATGTAACTATATTAATGTTAACATTTAGCTTTATGATAATAGTGACTCACAAAATTCTACAACTTTATTTCAGTTTTGTGCGACCGACCTAACACATCGACTAGCACGGTCCCGCGCTCAAATCACATTTGTATTGGCTTTGTAAAAACTTACGAAGTGTTGACATGATGTAAACGCTTGACATGATATAAATGCATCAATAGACTTACTGAAAAAAAAAATTAGAGTCAACTCCTTGCTTAAAGAACAATAAATACGAAATCATTTCTTCGGTGTCTTCCTAAATATCGTTAGAAAAAAGCATTAAATGCAGGTTAGGTTAGGTTAGGTTTTGCTTCTGTTTCTCTTAACAAAATGGAGATATTCTTGACACTGCAATTTTTCTGGGCAAGAAGGAATAGCCTTAATTAATTCAAACTCTTTCTTACAAATATAATGACAGCTGTCATTGTTGGGCTGTTTTTCATGGTCGGATATATTTCTTATAAAATGTTATTAAGCTTCCTTAAAGCAAGTTTACGATGAACTTGTAAGTACATTAGAGGTGATTCGCTTATCTCTTTTTGTCCTTTTATTTTTCCTTCCCTGCGGCGAAAAGGACAAAAGCATATTTGAGAATTGTCTTTCTTGGGCTTTCTATTGATATTTAATCAAACAAGACGAATGCTACCAAACTCTCAATCTATTTTTGATGAATTAATATTAATACCATTCTATGTTAAACTAGCTTAACCGATAACTGATACGACGCACAATGGGTTGAAATTAAATTTTGGTGGATTTAAGAGTGTTAACAATTCAGTTAAGTGCGTGTTCAATTCATGTATCATATGTTGTGTAATTTAAGTTAATGAACCACAACTTCGTTTTTGATTTCTAAAGAAATTTATTAGTTTAATGTGAATTTTTGTTTTTCGGTTTATTTTATTTGTTATTATTATTCTTATTATTTTTAGCTAATGCGTATGGGAATGTCTCTGATTTGAATTCTTTGAAGCGATTTTATTCGAGTTTTCTAAACGGCTGAACCGATTTTGATGAAATTTTTGGTGTGTGTTTGAGTGGCACCATGGATAGATTAGATTAGTAGGTGGGACTGCAATCGTTTTTTTTTAAATTTTCGACAGAAAAACGAAAATCAGAACATATAACCCCAAAATTTTGTTGCCAGGCGGCTACTTTCTATTCTAGATTTTCAAAATGGCGGACCCAAGATGGCGGCCAAAAATTGAAAATATCAAGGATTGGTTTGAAAATTGGTATTTGGGGGTTTTTGGAGGTCCTTAATGCGAATATTTATTCAAAACCACCAAAATTTCTGTACACCGATTGAAATCCTTCATGTCTAAACGCTGGATCCGGTCATTTTCATATTTTGGTGAAGATACTACATATGTATTTCGGCCCAACATATAGGCTATTTTTTATTCGCGAGTTTCAAAATGACGGACCAAAGATGGCGGCAAAAAGTTGAAAATATAAAGAGATTGTCATGAAAATTGGTATTTGGGGGCTTTTGGATGTCGTTATTGCGAATCTACGTGCGAAATCTGGAAATTTAAGATGGCTAATCCAATATGGCGACCAAAATTGTGTACACCGGTGAAACCGGGTAATCCAGTTAGTTAATTATAAAATCTCTTGAAATAAAAAAAATGTGGCAGTCGTGGGACTGGCCGACAGAAGCTACGCTTCAACTTCTTACGTAACAGTTTAAAAAAAAATTTCTTTTGAATATAGAGAAAAAAAAATAAACAGAAAAAAATAATAATTTTTGGAATGTATGGATAATATAAAATGACAAAAATACAGTTATAAGAAAAGAAAAATGAAAATCATTTTTTTATTGATAAAATTATATTTATGCAACAGTCACCACTCACTAGATCCTCTAATTCTTTTAAATCACTTTCCATATTTATTTTTACAAATCACTGCTCAAAAAAATAGAATCCCACGCACACAGCAGGCGACCGTTTCTCTCTCTCTATCTCTCTGGCGAGTAGGCATGCGCCTAACGTTGCATGCCTACTTGCCAGTCGCGGGCCGCAAGGAGAGGAAATCTAACGCTTACGCTTACGTCTTCGATTTTCTAGGTTGAGTCCCAGCCCGCCAAACCCCCGATAAAAAGCGTAGCTTCAATAATTATCTAATTTGGTATTCCTTGTGGTGGAATCGGAAATAAAAATGGTGACCGTCTTAACCATTCTTAATTTTTTAAATGATGATTTCTATTATGATTTAAAAATTATCTTCACTTCATTCCACGGACTAATAAGTAGGTATTAACACTATTTTACCCGACTGACCCAGAAGGAGGGTAATGTTTTTCGCGCGTATGTATGTATGTGGATTTGTATGTCCGTTTCATTGTGACCTCCTGTATCCTAAAAGGCTTAACCGATTTTGAAGAGTGAGGTGTCATTAGATTCTTCTCAATTGGAGGAGTGACATAGGGATTAATATTTAAATAGTCAATTCCAAATATTATTATAACACTTTTATGCTACCATTTTGACAGGAACTTCAAAAAAAAAGTTGGTTTAAAAAACCCAAAAACCCGACTGACTGTACACAAAAATTAAAACAAAAAGTGTATTTAAAAAACCCGACTGACTGTAAAAAAGAACTAAAAAGATGTAAACAAGGCACATTCATAATTAAATCTATAAGTAAATCAGTACTGTTAAAATTGTACTTGTGTCGTTCTAGTTGTATGCTGATAGTGAGTGCATCAAAAGGTATATTATATTGTTAACATAAGTACTGATGAACCTAGGTATCTAACTGGTCAATATTTGTAATAAACTGACAAAGTATAATTATTCCTGGCTTTGATTCTTTTATAAGTTATACACATATTGAGGAACTATTGTTTTATATCTTCTTTTGTGTAGCGGAATCACTATCAACTTTTTAATTTCAGATAAAATCTTTCCCCACAAGGTAGATTTTTGTTTTCTTCCTAATTTGAACTCCTCCTCATACTTGAAACGCGTATTTAATAATAGGTTGATTTCAGCATTTGACCACTTTTGCTCACTAGAAATGATAAAAATTAATATTTTCTTAATGTAATGAAAATTTGTCCCTCAAGAAATTAAATTTACCTTTCCATACAGCTGCCTTTGTCACTGGTCTAGTCTTCACGAAAATCTTTACTAAATGGCCAAATATTTACTACAATTTTAAGAGAAGCAAAACTTATAGCGCTATCACTTGAGCATCATAAGAACCGCATCGAGAAATTTGGTGACGCGCCTGTTAATTATTTCTTAAGTTCGACTAGAGTTTGCATTGAACAAACTTTCGGTATATTGAAACAAAAATTTCCAATCTTTTTTGACTGGCAGTTAAATGCCCGTTATCTTTATATGGAACTATCATATACATAGTTAGCTATGGGATATGCGGAATCTCCTAAAGGGTGAGCTTTTTGTGGAAGCTTTATTACACCTGTTGCCAATGATTTTCCAAATGTACTATTTCTCCACACGTTGGCATCATGACAGCTGCCTGGATGGCCAATAAATACGTCTAAAAACCGAAATTGGCTATCACATGTTCCCTTAAAATATATATATATGAGCAAAATATGTATGTATACATTTTCATATCAATACCTGTAATAAGATGGAGTGTGTTCGTTTTCGGTTATAATAACTAGAGGGATCTGTTTTTGGAATATTAATTTTGATATGCGTCCCATCAACACAGCCCAATACATGTGGGAATGAGTTTTGTCTGCTATTTTGAAAATTCTCCATAATTATTGTCTGTTCCGTCGAAGAGGATGGCCAGTTAATTTCTGTTGATATTAACTGGGAAAGTGCTTTCATTGTCTTAAAAAAGGATGTTATATGCAGATCCGTGGGCTATATTAAATCTGTCAGAAATCACATGAAAACTGACTATAATGCTAAGCTTTCATAATGTTATATATAGGCTGTGAGTTAGGGAATAACCTGCTCTTCCCGTGGAATTATTCCAAAGTAGCTCCAATTTGTTTTGTAATGCCTAAAGAAATATTGAGTTTAGGTATTTTAACTGCAAATATTTTACGAACTTACGAATAATGTTGACCTTAGCATTCGGAAATTGCTTTGAAACACATCCTCGGGGTATATTTCGATTAGAGCAAAATAATCTCTTATTTTCGGTATTTTCCGGCCACTAAAGGATTTTAGTAAGCAGAAGAATCTGCGCGGACGAAATTTTCTTTTTTCATTCATAAATCTTATCACATTGTAATAACAATCTAATAACATATTGTTGCGTCATCTATTAGTTCATTTCAAATAATGTTTGACGCCAACTTCTCCATATTGGCTCGCCCGCCGTCACTTCTTGTTGTGTTCTAAATCTTAAAAAATGGGGGCATCAGCATCAGCATTGCATCGTAAGTAAAGCCCCCTTTATACTAGCATGTAGCGCTTGCGTAAGTTAGTCAATGCAAGTTGATGCAAACTCTACTTGCATTCGGTAAAGGTTTAACCACTTTGCATCATAACGAGCAGTGATATGTATAAAGAAGGGTCTTGTGAATGGCAGTATTGGTTAGACTTGGACTTCGAATCGAGGAATTGGATTGTTCGAAGCTTACGGGGAAGACACCTTGCCATACTGATGCTTTTTAGGTATTTTTTTTTTTTAATTTTTTGAACTATTTCTTTCACAGTCTTTTTGAGATAAATAGGTACTGTGTTTGCAATTTTAAATACACCTTTATATATTAATTTTTTGGATAAGAGAAAAAGCCAAAATCTCACACGCCGGCCATGTTCATTTTTTTGAGGGGATCATTTTCAGCACCATTTTTGAAATAACTAACATTTTTTTTTGTTAACTATAAAAATTTTTTTTGTATGCTTTTAAAGTTTGTAATATCCTACAAAGTTTAAATATCGTTGTTTATATTGTCGCCCAAAAAATAGATGAAAGTGTATTTGAGAACATGCGTTTGTATTTATTTTTGTGAGCAGAAAGAGTATGAAATATAGTAAGTTGGGATTTTTTACGACTTGTATTAGACTTGTCGTAACATAACTAACTTAACCACTTCAAGAACACCTTTAGAAAATAGGTGGAAAAGGTGGTTTCGTGTTTTATTTGATTACTTATATCTAAAAAACAGCTATTCAGTACAAGTAAAACAAAAATTCGAAAAACCATTAGTATCTATACAAAACGGAGCTGAGTTCACAAATTTGCCAGTAAAGTGCTATTAGTAAAATAATAAAAAAACTCATTTTATAAATTATGGTTTTAAAATAAAACAATCATTTAAATCAAATTTATACATTTTTAATATTATTTATCAAGGGCCCTGTATATGTGAACAAGTTTGGTAGAGCTAAAATAGCAGGATGTGCTAAATAAGTATACACATAAACGCTGATTTAAGTAGTAGAGTCGGGTACTTTAGTTATACTACTTTAGGCAGCGCTAAATTGGCAGAAGTACGTAAACGTAGCAATTATTTACATAAATAGGGTTAAAGATTTACCATATTTTTCAAAAAACTGAAAAAACCTTGCTATAATTAGATACAACTTTAAAGTATCTACACCACATTAAAAATGTTTTGAGTTTTGTTGTCGAAATATAATCTTATGCGTAGCTCTATTTTAATCTTTTTCTTCCAGAATAATTTTAATTTCTACTAAATTAAACGTACAAATACATATCATGCATACGCCAATATCCCAGAAGAGTTTAGCTCACTGGACATTCTAACTTTATTTCTTTTACCTTTTTCCTTTTGACTAGCCAGGTCAAGTGGTAAATTTGCTTTATTGCAAGTACAAACTAATTGTGCTTATAGCCAATGACTTCTACGAATATCCATTTCAAAGCAAGAAAACATGAGAATTAAGAACCAAAACTCAAAATATGGACGTGTTTATCTCCACTAAAATTTAGCATAAAACGTGTTTACAATTGTCCTGTCACTCCCAAGATATGCTATTCTCCAGCTTCTTGACCTTTCAGTAACTAAATCGAAATATTGTACATCTCATAATTTAACATTTCCAATTGTTCTTAAAAATCCTAACATAGAATTTAGCCATCATAGTAGTTCTTTCCATTTTAATTTTATTGTTTTGCGGCTAGTTCATGTTTCCAAATTACATGTAACAGTTAAATTTATTTTTGTCGGAAAAATATTAAAATTTAATCTGCTGCACGTTTTTCCAACAATTTTCTCTGATTCTATAAAAGTCGAAATTTTATTCAAATTTCACAGAGACCCTGAATTTGTTTCAGGTTTTTTGTTTTACTGCCAACAGTATATCAATAAATGCTCTTAACATGAAGAATTCATCCGGAAATTCGGATATATTATGTTTGTATGATTTATTTGATTTGTTTTTTTAAATGTTCAAGCATAACTTTTCAAAATTTGGTCAAATTACACAAAATATATGATTATCCTGAGGATTTTAGTTTTGCTACCGATGTTTTTTGTAAATTCTCTTTACCTTGCTCCACACAATCAGTATAGTATTTTTACATTATTTACCGACATTTTAAACTAGTTCAGTTGAACTTCCGTTTTGAAATTTACTGAATGCTGTCAGATAATTTTCCAACGTTTTTAGAGGTTTTTCCCTAATAGCCCGGGAGTCAGCGACATATTTAAGTCGGTCATTTCCTCCCGGCTGATAAACTCATGAAATACTCGTGCGAGTCGAACCATGTAGCATCGTGAATGTCAGCTGCCGCACCATCGGTGGAATAGACAACGGTAGCCTCCCACGCACGTAAAAAAAGATAATATTTTTAGTCATCATCTCGCGATTGAAAACTTGTCAAACGATATTTATTAACATACTGTTATAGAAAAAAAAAAGTCAGCAGCCTGTATGGTGGTGGATTTTATGTCAGCTGATCACGTGAATTTGACGAAATCTATATATATGTATATAAAACACAAACTGGTTCTACCTATGTATTTTATAGACTCTGAAACCATCCAACCGATATGCCCCACACCGGTTTCATTTGAAAGGCAATAATGTGAAGATGGTTATAGGCCATAAAACAATGCATTAGGCACATTCGCTCCATTCATGAAGTGGATTTTTGACTTTTCCCATACACAAATTTTCAACCTCATCAAAGGCGTTACTCACGAGACGAGACGAGACGAGACGAGACGAGACGAGAAACAAATAAACAAAATGTATTTTGATCAGCTGACATAAAATCTACCACCATACAGCCAGCTGACTTTTTTTTTCTATAACAGTATGTTAATAACTATCGTTTGACAAGTTTTCAATCGGGAGGTGATGACTAAAAATATAATCTTTTTTTACGTGCGTGGGAGGCTTCCGTTGTCTATCTCACCGATGGTGCGGCAACGGATAGTCACGATGCTAAATGGTACGACTCTCAGGAGCATTTCATAAGTTATCAGCCGGGAGAAATTTGGTTAGAAAAATCTGTCCCTGGCTCCCGGACTATAAGCTTTGCCTAAACTTTTAAAAGTTTGGGATATAGTTTTAATTTGCACGTGGCTTATATATATGTACATTATATAACATTTATATAATTTTTTCAGTTTGCTTAATATATGATAAAAGCGATTTGCATTCATTTTCCCTTTTGTTGTAATTATACGGAAGAATCCACCAACATTTTTTATAGAATTATTATTACTAAATTTTGCTACGAATATGCGTATGTATTTTTATTACCATATTTAGGTCAATTATATACCTTTGCTATAAAATTGCAAAATGACTGCATAAAGTTTATATTGGTGGTATTGTGGTATATTACACTTTTTTTTCCATAGGTAGCGTGTCTTGTAACCTCATCTTCCGGATCTTACCTTTTATGTAAGTTATAAAAAAAACATGAAAATTTGAAAACATTTCAAAGTATACATATGTATGTATACCATACTTAATATAGGCCGCAATGGCAAAAAGCTCAATTAAATATTTAAAAGCGACACCAAAAATCATAACGTGTATGTTCTCGATTTTATGTTCCAATTTATCAAACACTTATTTAAGCTCATTACTTCTTCCGGAATTACCTTGAAATACAAGAAAACCACCTGTAGGGTTTCTATGAATTATGTGAGAATTTATGAAAACGAACAAGTCGGAACACGCAAATGTGTCATAAATAAAAACACCACCGATATTCAACATTTTGAATGCGTCAGTCCGGAAAATATTAATAATTGAAGAATTTTAGCATGTAAGGAGTTATGAATACTCAGTACATTTATATAGTTTTTGGTCTGACTCTTGGAGTACATCAAGAGTAAGTAAGTTTAGTGTATTGAGAATTCGAAAATAAAACGAAGTGGCGTATCGATGGAGGTTTTTCTTAAGAGGTCGGCCCATACCTTTGAGACCAGAAAAAAAGAGTTTTTTCAAAGGATTTTTTTTTTAAATACAGGTTTATGAATATATTTTGTAACCATACTTTTTTATTCAAACCGTCCATACTTCAAGTTTCAATAATTCGTTTCTATGATAAAATAGTTGTACACAACTGGTTTATTGTGCATCCACCGAGTGTCTCAAAACAAAAGAGAAGCGTCTAACGGTGTAACTCAATTCTGGTTCCTAATACTAACGGAATGTATTTAAGAAAGTATATTTCGCTTGTACTGGACGGACACGTTATTAAAAAATTCATTTATTTTTTGAATGGCTCATTTTTTAAATAATAATTCTTTCGCTAAAAACGCTTATTTTTAGGCTATTAAAATAATGCATTAGTACCACCAAATTTATGTTTGAAATAACTGGTTTAAATTTCACAGAAATCGAACAATCCGTTTTGGAGATACGATAAGCACCGACTTTAAAAACGTTACGGGAAAAACGTGCTTAAAGTTTTAAATAAATTGAACATACGTACTTTGGAAGAGCTTGAGGCAGTTTCGCTTAAAATCGTTTATCTCCATAAAAAATGCTCCGATTTTTATCACATTTTCACAGATTACTTTTGAAATAACGTACTTTCAGACAAAACATTAACTCAAAATCGATTATATTATATGAAGAATTTCAAAGATAACCCTTAACTCAAAATGTAAATTTGCTTTTCGACACGCCGCTTCGGTTAATGTGAAAAAAAAATTAAATTAAATTCAGGTGTTTTAATTTGTGTTGAAGTGTTGAATAATTGAAAAGTGTAGACGTTATCTCATTAAGATATCACAGTCAGAAAATTACCAAAAAGTGGAGGAGATGTCTCAACAGATAAATTTTCTGTCGTAACAATTGCCAGCTCCGTTTCTTTTGTTTAAGCGACACCAGCACTTTGGCATCCTGCTGGCACCAGCAAACTCACCACTCTTTTGGCTCAACAACTTACGTGATTCAGCACTCAAAGTTTGCTAGTCACGATTTTGCCATCATAATAACTAACAGCGCCAGCAGAGGCAGTAAGTGCGACGCCGCTTTTCCATTGTGGGGAATTGCGCCGTACACAACCAGAAAGAACCAAAAAACACGCGAGCGACAATGACAGATTTTCCAGTTTTTATTCGCACTCGATCGAAAAGGAAGCGGGCACCCACACAAGCGCAGAGACAAACAAAAATGATAATATTCTAAGCGCACACCGAGTCATAGCCGTGCATACACAAAGTGAAAGCTATTCGTTAAGGGGCATAAATAAAGTATCGCCACGTAGCCGCCACCCTGACTGCCCCGACTTGGCATATGGCGCCGGGGGTGGGTTGCCACATTGCAACAGGTAAAGTGTACAGTTGAATGGGAGGCAACACGTTGGTGTGCGCAAAAATTTCCAACAAAGTTGCGTTGTGCACAGGCGGAAAACTTTAGCGAACAGTACCATCCATATGCTTCCAGGCTGCAATTTTCGCACCACCTGTAGTAGGATAATGTGTCGATGCACCTACTTTAAGGGATGAGCACACTCGCCTCAATTGTTGAAATATGCGTTTTACTTGCGATGTTGAATACTTTCACGCCTTGTGTTTAAAGGTATCTGAAGGTATTTTGTTACCGAATGTAAACATTATGCAAATAGGCCCTAAAAATTCAATTTAAAGAGGTATTTCTTATTATACTTTAATAAGGTGAATTTTTTTTAAACTGAGTTCTGCAATTAGAATTCACTGATATTCCTTACCTACAATATTTTTGTTGGAATAAATTAGGTTACTACAAAAAGATAAGTTTCATATAATTTGTTTTTAACTTTTTCACTCTCTCAGTGTACAAAAAATGTTCGATCAATGAAAAATTTCGTCCATACACACAAAATCAATGAAATGGTTTTTGAATTGGTATAATTACATTATATGCAAACTTTTAATTGAAATTAATGAAATTATAAAATAGTTCTTAATAAAAGACAATGCATTCTATTAATTGATGAAAAATAACAAACTTTCGAAAATAAACCTCTTATGAGGCGCCTCGCCCACTCGGGTAGGAAAATGATTGCAAGGTGAAAGGAAACGAAAAAGCGTGCACTTGGCACATGCGCGTTATTTATATTGTGAGTAACTGGGTGCTCGCGGTTTCTGCAATTTAAATTATTGCGAGCTCTTTTTCTCAGCAATTGTGTTGAAAATTTGAAAGCTGGGCAATGAGTGACGTCACATGAAAGAGGTTTTCTAGATTTTGAAGTAAAAAATATTTTTATGAACCCATACCTTATATACATATGTATGTATGTATGTAGCACTCAAGTGAAAGCTTGAAATGTATTTTATTTTGCCGAATGACGATTAACATTTTGTTCAAGAGGCTTACACTAGTTTTGCCGCAGGATGATTAATTAAATATTGTCAACAAACTTTTCAGTTTGGTTAGTTAATAAAAATATTTTTATTTATTTAACATCTCACAAACTATGTTTTCCCATATTTTTATTTATATTATACAAAATGGATTGAGTCAAGTTTAGTGCAACCTAACGTATTTTAATGAAATTTTGTATACGCATTCCTATGCTCATAAAAGTGATGAATATGTAATAATAATTTATAATGATTTTATTTGCAGGTTCAACGATGTAAAAAGTGAATTCTGTTTTTGGCTTGAGTCAAGTTTAGTGTAACCTAACGTACGTTAGTGAAATTGTGTAAAAAAAAGTGATAAATATGTAAAAATTGCAGGCCAGTAATATGACAAATTTAAAATTAAATAACTCGTAAAGTAATCGTTTACGCGGAAAATTTTTGCATATTCGTCACTTTTAGGAGCATGTGAATGTTTATCGGTACAAAATTTCATTAAAATACGTTAGGTTGCACTAAACTTGACTTGTTCCAAAATTGTAACCAATTCTAATTGTTTTAATAGTTTTATAGTCTTATATGCATATAATATTGTTACAATTTTGCCCGCCGAGCGGCTGGCGGACAAAACTGCACAGTTCGCCCTTCGTTACAACTCACACGGGTTACGGGGATACGGGGACGGACTGACACTTATTGTGTTGAGAATAGCTGCTCATCTGCCGAGGCAGACGAGTATTTCAAACCAAAGTGGTCGGCGTTTCGATCTAGGGCACTGGTCAGATCTCTTCAGTATGGCTGAAGACCAGTGCCCCTGCCACAGACGCCCACACTTGCGCGGACCGAACACCGGCCCCCATATTCGCCCGCTTCCAAAAACCAAGTGTGAATTATAACGAAGGCAAATTCTGTAACAATATGTTGTTTCCTAAGTTTTAAACATCTCAAAAGATTATTTATTCCAATAAATGATTTAAATTGTCTCAAACGTCCTTGATATGACGGTTTTCTTCATAATGGAAGCGCTCATCTCGTTCATCTATGGTACCCAAAAAACTTCAAAACTCTTTTACTGACGCCAACCGATTATATTACAATTAATTGGTGAACTTTTTTTTATATTTACCTTAGTCACCGGGATTCTAGCATTTTGTAAATCTAAGAATAGGCTACAATTTATTATAAGCAATTATAAATTAAAAAAAGATTACAAAGCAATAAATAGCACCATATAAGTAAAAGTAGTGAAAACACCTAAACTAAATTAAAAGGAAAATGAAATAGAGGGTTAATGTCCACATTCAAACTAGCTTTATTTTATAATATTAATTGTCCTTGACTGCAGATTTTAGTTTCAGTCTTCACAATAGTTGACGGGTTGAGTGAGAGTGAGCACTCTCAAACAAGTGTAGTTTTATAGTCTTGTACCAATTAACAGGGCTTATAGTGATAAAAGAAACCAAAAATTTAAACTAAAAACAGAATGAAGTGTTGATTTTGAGCAAGATGCTTCAAATATTCACGTGTATTGCAGATGTGATCGAACATACATATACAAATGAAGCATCCTGTCTATAATTTAATAACTGAAGAAGGAGAGGAGGATAAATTTCGAATTTTGCATTTACATATATACATATATTTACTAAAATTGAAACCTGTTTTTTGATTATTTATAATTTTATAAAATCTGCGCAATTTGGAGTCTGGAGAACAATGAAAGGCAAACGAACTGAAGTAAAAACAATAGGAATATGCTTTCCTTCCGGGTTTGCATTGCTAAGTAATAGAATACTGTGAAAATTTGTAGAACCACTTCAGTTCTACAGGTACTTTTAGTTTTCGGAAGCATGCCTTTTTTATTTTGGACAGAGGGGAGAAAATCAACGGAAAGGATACTTTGACGATTATTTTAGCCCTGCATCGATTTTCCTCTTTTGTCGAACCTAGAAAAAGTTTCCGAAATATTGAAGTGGTCCTAAAAATTTTTAAATTAGTGCAGTTGTGATAAATTTAAAATCGATATTATTTTTTTCTATTTCCTATGGAGTTTCTTCTCTAAAGGATTAAGAGTTTCTTTACAATAAGAACGTTAGTCGTTCTTAATTCATGTTGTCTTTCAAAAGATATAAATATCTAAAATAAATATTGAACGTGTATGTAATAGAAATACACTGAAATTATGACCATATTAACTATGTATGTATATTGTTACAATTTTGCCCGCCGAGCGGCTGGCGGACAAAATTGCACGGTTTGCCTTCGCTACGATTTTTGGATGCAGGGACGGACTTACACTTATTTTGTTGGCAGTCAAAAGAAGTGGTCGGCGTTTCGATCCGGGGCACTGGCCAGATCTCTTCAGTGTGGCTGAAGACCAGTGCCCCTACCACAGACGCCTACAATTTGCGCGGACCGAACACCAGCCCCTATATGCACTTGATCCCGAATTCAAGTGTGAATCGTAAGCGAAGGAAAATTTGTAACAATATTAGCTGTGTTTTTTTCACATTTGTTCCGGTTCTAGGTCTAACAGTAAGTTTTGCATTGAATTGAAATTGATGAGTAGTTATACATATCAAAAAATTTTGGCTTGGCAAAAATAAAATCAAGTTGCCTGGATTTTATACCCATTTTACGTCAAATAGGAACCCAAAAATTTATCTGGTTAAGGGTTTGAAGGTTGTATGCGTAAATATCATGGCTAATTTGATGCGCTTTCGCAAATTTTAAAATCTTTATATACGTGACAGTCTTTAAAATTTCAATTCAATGCAAAACTTACTGTTAGACCTAGAACCGGAACAAATGTGAAAAAAACACAGCTATTAATAAAGATGTTATTCTGTAAGTCATCATTGACTTTCCCTCACTTTTTTACATATCCTCATCAAACCGTAAGAGTTATTTTGATGAAACAAAAAATGCTCTATGCGTCGAATACTTTATTAAAATGCATTTAAATTTGAAAAAATTTACTTCAAGTTTTATCAAAAGAAACGATTTTATGACAAATTCTTCACAATTTCTCAATTTAAAAGGAGATTTTTTAAGATTCCTTTGTTTGTTTATTGGTTCCACCATATGCTCAAGCAAGGCAGCATAGGTAGCATGCAATCGTACGCACACTCAATTGCCTTGTTTTTCTGCTGCTTTCTCGGCATTCGCCGCCCGTGCACGGCATCGCAGGCCCACAAGATAAGCACAGCGCGCCAAACAAGTGAGACTTTCCCTGCGTCGAACTCGACGGATGCCGTCGCACATGTGGAGGCATCGCTGCGGAGTTCTCAGAATTTTTGGTCGCATTTTGCTTGTTTGAAGTGGACAATCTTTATATTTATTTGTCTATGGTAATAGCCAGTACCCGAGTAAAAAAATTCAAGGCTTGAAGTGAGGCTGTACAAGGGGCGTACAAGGGCCGCAGTTTGAACGTTTTGTTGGGCCATACAAGGTTCGTACATAGTCTTCTTGCAGGACAATTGGGCCGTACAAGATTTTTCCATTGGGCCGTACACGGGTCGTACAGGGCCCAATCGATAATAAGGACGGGTCGTACTGGGGCCATTCAACGCTGAGCACGGTTCGTTCAGGATCTGTTTTGCGGCAAGCAAAAAAATATTATACTTTACAAATTAAAATTATTCAATATTTTTAAAAAAGTTATTTATTAATTAATATAAAAATATTTAAATATTCATTTAACAGTATTAAAATTAAGATTAGATACATATATAATTAATTGTATTGGTGTTGTGGCGGTTTTTCTTCTTGTATTTGTTCTTCTACAAGTACTTTGCTCCAGGTTTTGTTCCTGTGATTGTTCTGGTTCCTGTTGTTCTTATTGTTTTGGCTCCTTTCGTTGCACCGTGGTATTTGGTGTTAATAAATTGCCCTCTTCATCCGATTGAAGACCTGTAGATGAGCCTATAATTGTTTCAAATTACAATTTATTCATAATATTATCATAGTTTCATGAGTTCGTTTATCAATAATTTTTTCAGTCTATTTTAATAACCTATTAAAGATGTATTAAGTAATTTAATTTATCTTTGCGTTTTTTTATTTGTGTATCTGAATTTTCATTGACATTTTTTTTCTACTTTCTTATAATCTTTCCCGATTTCCTTGTTTTTCATCGCGAATTTCCTCACCAGATTTCATATCATTTGTACGATATTGAATTTTTTTTAAAATTATTTTTCTTTAATTATATTTCACTTGTTTCTTCCCAACAAATAAATGTCCAGCAGATTTTCTGTTTATTAATAAACATGAAAGTTTGTAACAGGACAAACGCTCACTGTTAACTGAGCACTGTCTGTAACCCGAAGAACTAGCTGTGTTCCAGGGTCATAAAACAACCCAAAAATTCGTGTTTATTTACGTTTTGGTCGTCAGCAATGCAACGGAAAACTAGTAAAGAGCCTTTTTAATATTCTTTATGTGAGAGCTATAGTTTTAAATGTTGTTGTAATATTCTTCTGTAGCGCAGCGTTTATTGAGGGTTCGTTGAGGGTTTGGTGGGACCTTTTGGGTCATAAAAATACCGTAATTAAAGATTATTTCTGAAGACAGTTGCCCATATCCCTGCTGTATACTTTTTTTTTTCTTAAATTCCTTTTACTCTCGTACGCAGCTGTATACGGCCTGGGCTTTTCTTTCGAGCTTGGGCCGTGTACGCCCCGATGTACAGACAAATAAAGTTCCTCCCGAAACTTTAAAAAAAAAAATGAAAAGGTAACAATACAAAACACCGGTTTACTTAAGACTAAGTTTATTTTTCCCGATACTCAGTACAAGTATGTATACATTAAGGTGCTGAAGGCAAGGCAACCTTACCCGCGTCGATCTAAGAACGAACTCTGACTGACTTCGAAATTGAATTATCGATTAAAAAGAAAGATCGGTCGAAGGGAAAAAAAGATTACGTATGCATTTCTGTCTGAAGGCCCCGATTCTACATAGCATTTAAGAGCTCTTAACCTCTTATTTGAGGAAATAAAAGAATTTGTATTCTATGTAGCAAGTTAACAGACGTCAAATATCAGCTGATTCAAATTCAAATTCTGTGTACGAAAATAATAGAAATATCGAACATCAATTGCCTCTTAACTTATGTAAGAGGCTCAGATGTAGGTGCTCTAAAGTCAAACGCTGTTAAAAAATGGAAAGTGTTGTGCTAAAAATTATTAAATGGTTAATAGAGAGAGTGCGTGAAATGGAAGAGAGAAATAACAATAGGTAAGGCAAGATCAACAGATAGTAACTATTCAGCCTTACTTATAAAAACAGCTTAATCAAATGTTAAACAGTTGTTTAGTTAACCAATGCTTAAAATCTTAAGCAATGATTAACTTTCCTTCACTCATAAACAATACTTAAGCAGTAGTTAGTTAAACAGAACCAAAAATCAAAAAACCATATTCCGATATGACAACACTACTTCTCGGAGTACTAAAATTATTTAAGAATGCCGGAAATGTACAAAAATTGAAAGCAAAAATCAAAATGTCAAATTGGCATTTATACGTATAAATTTTCAGTCGTGCGGAAGGTCGACGCTGGTGAAAGCAGCTACCCTTCGGTTAAGTTAACACCTGTGTACACTATCTCAAGCTACCAGATTACCCAACAGAGGAGATCATGAAAGAGCGCCTCGTGATTGCAACGAAAGAAAAGGGATTCGATTTCAATTAGACTACGATACTCTACTGATACTAATAGTTTCCTAGGTTCAATGTACATAATTTAAAAAAAATAAAATTTTGATAAAATGTTTTAGTGTTCTGAATTTTAGTAAAGAATTTCCAATATGAACATCTGCATTGTTTCAAATCTTCGATCGGCTTGTTACATATATTATGTAATTGATCAAACTGGGGCAAAGATTTTGTCGAACTCGTTTGAGTGTTTTCGTGGTGGTGCGCATTAGAATATTTCTGTTGATTAATCCACATGATTTTATTTACTTTTACCACAATTTGTTTGCAAAAATAACGCAAATCATTTAAATCATTTTGAAATGATTGAATTTCACTATTTAAAAAATCCATGTTCCAAATTATTAATTCCTGACTCCTTGTCAATTTGTAACTTGTAGTTAATTAATGCTTAAGGGGTTACATGGGTTTCCTCCGGGAAAAAACGGCCTATTTTCAATAATTCTTTTTTCATATTAAAAACTACATTTTTCATTCAAACTTTTCATTGTTCTAAAGATACACATTAGATAAAAGATTTCTGAAATTTTTGTGAAAAAATTGTTAAAACTCTGCCATTGCGACGTCATTTCCGGCGAGCCCTCGGAAAAAAGGTGTGTCCGCGTTGTCAGCAGAACTTCTAGCAGGATCATCCAAAGTGAAAAAAAAAAATACGTGTTTTAGTTAAGACTAAAAACTTGTACCTGAACGTAGCAAAAAAAAAAAAATGAAAATTGGATTTTTGGCGGACGTTTTTATAAAAAAATTAAAATTTCGCTTAAAATTTCTCATTTTTTTTTTTAAAAATAGTTGTAATTGAAAAAAAACAAAAATGCTTCGTTCAGGTACTTGTGAATTGTAGCTCGAAGACCTGTGTAAATTTTCATCAAGATCAGTTCAGTAGTTCTCGAGAAATCGTGACAACCGACTTTGAAAACATAGTTTCGAGAAAAACGCGTTTAAAGTTTCGAGTTTGAGCCCAGCTAGCTGTAAGCGCGCAACTTCTGAAGGCTGTATCTCCGAAACTATTACTCGGATCGACTTGAAACTTTCGGACAATATTCTAGAAATGTTGTAGAATTTAATAAGCCAATAAAAAAACATCGATTTTTTGAAACCGTGAAACTCATGTAACCCCTTAAACAACATCGGGGGCCTGTTTAGTTTGACAACTGTTTAAATGCATTGATTAACAGTTCGTTAACGTTAAACAACGTTTATAAGTAAGAATTTTTCTTAAACAGCTGTTTAACAATTAGTTAAATTTAATCATCGTTTATAAGTAAGGCTGATTATGTTTAAAAACATTTAAAATTTTTTATATGAAGCCGAGCGTATCGTGTATTAATGCGAAACTTGAGAGATGTTCAGAACCCTTTGAGATCAGCGAGGCGCAATTTATTAAAAATTTTCGCATGCCACAAGTAATAGCTAAGAAGCTAATTGAGATCCTGCGACTTTACGACACGCAGTCGTACTCTACAATTCCATTTCATATAAAGGTGTTAGCATCATTAAATTTCTTTGCAACAGGGTCATACCAAACCCCCGTTGGAAGAAGTAACATCCTCAATTTGAGCCAGCCCGCAATGTCAAGAATAATAGCAGATATAAGAAATTTAACTGTCAGGCATATTCATGGAGTTATCAAATTCCCCAAAACGGCACATGAAGTGGAAGCGAAGACAGAGGAATTTAGGCAACAGTTTGGAATAGACAACACAATTGGGTGCATTGATTGTACTCATATCGCTATTGTGGCACCTTCATATACAGACCCTCTGTGTCCACCAAGATTAGATGTTCTACAATTAATGCCATAATCGCTTCAAATTATATAAATGTACATATGTATATAAAATATTACCTATTAATAGATCTCCTTCCTCCATTTTCTACCAGTCCACCAAGAACGATGTTTGTGTGTTTGAGTTTGATACAAAACCGACTGCTGTGGTGAATCTGTTATTTTTTAATTTTGAAATTCACCACATCTCTGTTACCTAGTATAGAGCCACCTCTTAAAATTTGTTTAAGATATTAAGAGATCTGCTTAAAATCCGGTACATAGAATCGGGACCGAAGTCTCAGCGTTAATAAAATTAAGAAATCTTAAAGAGAATTAATGATCTCAGCGTCTATGATATTTAGGGTAATGAAGTCATAGCGTTAATAAAATTAAGAAATTTTAAAGAGAACTAATGATCTCAGCGTCTATGATATTGAAAATGTTTAGTAAGAAAGGGTCAATGCACGGTTTGTATTATGATTCTGTGCTGGGGTGGGGAGATTGAACAGTACAGCCCGTGAAATTTTCCGGACACTGTACAGCCCGTGTACGACCGCTGTGTGGCCCCGATCTCTTTTACTCCGGTAGGTTCAGTAAATTTTAATAGAACATTGCACATTCTTACCCTACACGGTGTATATGTACATACATTAAGGGTATTGATGCAAACGCGTATTGACCTCGTATTCGCGTAAACCGCGTAAGTTTACCAGCCTCCTAAATGAAATTTCAAAATTTGTATGGAAAATCGAATACACAAACCTCATAACTTTACGCGGCAATTTCAGTGTGTAAACGATCTGTGTAAACTTACACAAACGTCAGATTAAAGAAAAAATTGATTTGATTGATTGATTTGTGATAATTTTTGCTAGTTTTTTGTGAAAAATGTCCAAGGTAATCGAAGTTTTAATTAAAATTCAACAATTTAATTAACAAAATTGTTACTAAATATGAAATACAGCAGACCGAAAGAAAAATAAAACGAATCCGGCTCCTATACACAATTGAAAATGTGGTGCGTTCATGAAATGCTGCGCGTAAATATAAGCAAATACGCGATGTATAAACTTATCTAGTTTCATGAATACCCTTATTATGTTTGTGACGAAACCAGAGATGGGCACCACCACGCATTCATAATAAGTGAATTGTCAATTGTGTTTTGACTTGTATTGAATTAAATATAAAGTGCGAAACTTAAAGAGGTACAAAAAAACTAGTTTTTATACATTTTTATCAGAAATACATATTTGTCTGAAAGGACCCCGCACAAAATGTATGGAAAAGGCCTTACGGTGAAATGAGCTGAAATTTTGGGAGTAAGTAGTTTTTGTGATGCTGATCAAAAGTCCCAATGGGCTGAAAGCTCCACAATGGCTACTTTTTAATTTATAGCGGGTTGAAATTGCGAAAAATTGACAATGGGTCCACCTAGAAAATGCTTAATAAGTTCTTACAGATACATCCTATAATACTGGTTGATAACGCATTAGAAAGCTGAGCCTTCAGGCTTTCCAACAATATCACCCAGGGCCCAATCCGCTAACAAAAAAGTGGGAGATACCGCGTCAAACTTCGAAAATGGCGATTTCAAAGCCCAAAATTTGACGTTGATCCTTCATTCTTCCGATTTTTTGTATGGGAAGATCGAAACTTTTTTTGAGAAAAAGCTTCCCTGTCATGTGGCCTTTCTCAGGAAAAAAACCGCACTCGAATCCGAAGGCGCGTTCCGAAGTTATTCGTCTTCGATGGTTCAGCCCTACGGAGCAGATACTCAATGTGTCGTCACTTTCCAATTGGACTTCATTGCGGATAGTGGGTTTTGTTGTTGTATTAATTATTTTAACACGAATAACTTCAGAACGCGCCGTCGGATTCGAGTGCGGTTTTTTTCCTGAGAAAGGCCACATGACAGGGAAGCTTTTTCTCAAAAAAAGTTTCGATATTCCCATACAAAAAATCGGAAGAATGAAGGATCAACGTCAAATTTTGGGCTTTGAAATCTCCATTTTCGAAGTTTGACGCGGTATCTCCCACGTTTTTGTTAGCGGATTGGGCCCTGGGTGATATTGTTGGAAAGCCTGAAGGCTGAGCTTTCTAATGCGTTATCAACCAGTATTGTAGGATGTCTCTGAAAGAACTTATCAAGCATTTTCTAGGTGGACCCATTGTCAATTTTTCGCAATTTCAACCCGCTATAAATGAAAAAGTAGACATTGTGGAGCTTTCAGCCCATTGGGACTTTTGATCAGCATCACAAAAACTACTTGCTCCCAAAATTTCAGCTCATTTCACCGAAAGGCCTTTTCCATACATTTTGTGCGGGGTCCTATAAAGATAAAGTGTTCAGTTTTAACATATTAAAATGTTTAACCAAAGACTGTATATATATTAAGACGTCCCAAGCAGTGCAACTCACAATTTCCTAAAGCTCTACAACAGGCATCCTACATCAGCCGACATAGCTTTCCGAGGAGGCTTGATTTTTGTCGTCCACTTTTCTGAGTAAAAAGCTCTCTCCGCTGAAATTTGTCTTCCCTTGCGCATAGATGATTTTGCGAGACGCGGATCGCAGGCGGCGTTTGCTATATCAAAAATCCGACATACATATATGCAAAATGCACACACACAAACGACTTGCTTCTTCCCGATAGAAAAGCAAACGCCGCCTGCGATCCGCGTCTCGCAAAATCATCTATGCGCAAGAGAAGACAAATTTCAGCGGAGAGAGCTTTTTACTCAGAAAAGTGGACGACAAAAATCAAGCCTCCTCGGAAAGCTATGTCGGCTGATGTAGGATGCCTGTTGTAGAGCTTTAGGAAATTGTGAGTTGCACTGCTTGGGACGTCTTAATATATATACAGTCTTTGGTTTAACATTGTTGTAATACAAGTGCTAACTTACCGGACTGATTTCAGTCAGTACATACAGGGTGTTTTGCTAAGGTCTGAACAGGGGTATGCCAATCGATTCTAAATGGTCTGATCAACGTTTGTTCGGACACCCCCCCCTTAAAATCGGTCCTTCCCCCCCAAAATCGCGATTGAAAATTTGGAGGAGGTCAACCTAGAAAATGCATTATAAGTTCTTTTAGAGACATCCTAGGATACTGTTTGATAATGCATTAAAAAGCTGAGCCTTCAGGCTTTCCAACGATACCACCCACGACCCAATCCGTCAACAAACTAGCGGGGGAGACCCCGTTAAATTTCGAAAATGGCAATTTCAAAGCCCAAAATTTGACCTTGACCCTTAATTCTGCCGATTTTTTGTATGGGAAGATCGAAACTTTTTTTGAAAAAAAGCTTCACTTTCATGTGGTCTTTCTCAAGAAAAAAACCGCACTCGAATCCGACGGCGCGTTTCGAAGTTATTCGTGTTATAATAATTAATAAAACAGCAACACCCACTATCCGCAATGAAGTCCAATTGGAAAGTGACGTCATATTCCAAGTGGATTTCATTGCGGATAGTGGGTTTTGTTGTATTAATTATTATAACACGAATAACTTCGGAACGCGCCTTCGGATTCGAGTGCGGTTTTTTTCTGAGAAAGGTCACATGCCAGGGAAGCTTTTTCTCAAAAAAAGTTTCGATCTTCCCATACAAAAAATCGGCAGAATGGAGGGTCAAGGTCAAATTTTGGGCTTTGAAATTGCCATTTTCGAAATTTAACGGGGTCTCCCCCGCTAGTTTGTTGACGGATTGGGTCGTGGGTGGTATCGTTGGAAAGCTTGAAGGCTCAGCTTTCTAATGCATTATCAAACAGTATCCTAGGATGTCTCTAAAAGAACTTATAATGCATTTTCTAGGTTGACCTCCTCCAAATTTTCAATCGCGATTTTGGGGGGGAAAGACCGATTTTAAGGGGGGGGGGGGGGGGTGTCCGAACAAACGTTGATCAGGAGAACATTTAGAATCGATTGGCATACCCCTGTTCAGACCTTAGCAAAACACCCTGTATGTATGTATGTATGTATTTCGACGTCATATCGGCCTTCTTTCAGTTAGTGATGAGCAGGATCAAGGCTATGATACTCTTGATTCTTGCATACTCGGTCTTGGTCTTGGTCTTCGGACTCAGAAGCTCAGAAGATACGAGCTTTCAAAAATGCTTCGAACATTAAAATTGAATAACATTTCGAGAAGTTATAAGGGCTCAAAACTTTAACAATTTTGGCGTTTTTTTAACTATCGTTTAATACTTTTGATGACTGTATTTTGTATACACAATTAATTTACTTCTTCTTGGTAAATCTTAAAAGTAAAATGAATACTTTCAGCTACGTGCACCACCAACAATGAAAAGAAATAGTGGAAAAAGGTAAAGTTTAGCGGTTGAACTACATATTAATTATATGAAGTAGTCTCGTAATTTCCTTATTTTCTTAAAAGTTGATTAATGTGAAAACCGTTTTCAGTTTTATCTCAAAAAATCTTAGACTTGACGAGAAGGTCCTCGCACCTTCAATTTAAGAATTCTGTACGCTAATTCCTGCGGAATTTTCATAAAATCATTTATAACTCAACAACTCCAATCATCTTTTTTGAATTGGATCACCAAAGTACATAGAAATAAAAAAGTTTTTGGCTGTTTAACTTACCCCGTTGTAGCCTTATAAAACTTTACTTATTAAATGTGGAATTGATTGTATTCTCATTTTTCAATGCGAATCATATTATTTCGAAAAGTTATGCATAAAGGCCCTTTTCTTCTTAGGTAAATCCCTATAGTCTTGATGCTAAACACGGTCTTGCAAATCGAGTCTTGGTCTCCAATTATGCTACTCACTAGTTTCGGTTTATATCGTTATTGGCACGTCGGGGTGTATTCGATGTCCTTGAAGCGTTAATCGGCCATATGCCCACGGCCACGACCTATGCTAGTTTTCAACGTATTTTCGAATTTTGTTACCATTTAAACAATAAGTTTATAATACGCCGAATTTCTTTTATTTCTCAGCATGTTATTGCCACTCGGAGATGTATTATCTATTCGAAAAGAAATGAAATATATTTAAGGGCTGCAGATCTGGATATTAAAATTCTAGTGTTCAAGATAGCCCCGCAATTTTGTTCCATGTGAGAATAAAGTCTGATGGTCAATGTTTCATTTACTGTATTAGTTAGAGGAGTTATAATTCCAAATTGCGAAGAAAACGAAAGTATTTTGTCACGAAAATGTGAAACGTCTTGCATTTTTTATGGAAACCGTTTTGCAGGACAATTCGTTTAAAATCCCAGTGCGAATTACATTAAATATGAACAGGATTCCTCTGCATTCACACATTTCTTACATTTTTTATGACATGTCGCCATATGCAAATAAGAGTTTCCCCAAATTTCTTTATTGCCACTCCCTGGCGCACGAGTATGAACGCCGAGTCAGGAGGAAACTATAGATAGGACATCAACTGCATAGTCTGAAAAATGAATCAGCTAAATAAATAAAAAGCTGCTTGTGCCCCTTTTGACATGATAATAGCGTTACCACCACTCAAACCTTCGTTTAGCTCGGAAATAGCGCAAAGGGGAGAAAAACAGTACAATCGCTCTAATGACCATGGCCGATATTCGGTGTATTTATTGCAAAGCCTTCAGTCTTCATAGCGAGGGTGAAGTTAATATGGCCGCCGCGCCGTTCAGTGGTCTCAACCGTTTGGTTGTGGAGAATGAAATGTGTAGATATGTTTTTGAAGAAGACACCATTTAGGGACATTGAACTCGTCTCGGCTATTTGTCTACATATTACTTTGGGGTATTTGATACAAAGAAAAATTCTTATTGTCTTTGACGGACCAAATCACATAATTCTTTAAACCGTACCACATCTTACTTGTTATGATAATTTCTTACATCATATACGATATACACACTCATTTAAGCAATATGCGGCTCTGTTAAAATTACGTCAAGTTTTTAAATTTTTTATTGTAGTTTCGTAGTTTTACGCTGCGAACTACTTTTCGTACACGAGATGGAGAACCAAAAAAATACCTCTTATTTTTATTTTTTTTAAATTAGAAAACTCAGAGAATTTGCTTAATGTTGTAAAACAGATTACAAATTTAAAGATACATAACAAAAACAATAATAGAAAAAACAACAATTTTGGATAAAAGACGAATTTTATTTTCTTATTTAAACAATATATGTATGTATACCAATTACTTTTTAATTATAATATCAACTTTTCTTTAGTTAGCACAATTAATTATACAGAATGTACATATTTACATACTTATCCAGTTGACTATGTAAAATGATTTGATAAAATATTCGGTACATTGGATAATATTGCCTAATGTACAATACATACCTTTTAAATCTATGGAATTTTCGTTATTTTAACCTTAGTTTTATAAATTACGAAAATGGTTTATGTTACTCGTAAAAATGTATCGCAATATTTTCGAAAATATTCTAAATTCTATGTACCTACTTTTCTTAAATCTTACGAAAAGTTCTCAAATATGATCCTTACAATGCTTTACATGCATATATGTATGTATATATTAAGAAATATTTTTCTGAGTGTTGTTAAACACATATTATACATATATACAAGAGAGAAGCGAATTAATGTATAATACGTACACTGAAAGACATTTTTAACTATACATTCTGGGAGAACCATAATATTAGTTACAAAGACTAATTCATGTATATCTCACGGAAGCCAGAACTATAAAATAATATAACTCATCTATTTGAGGTAGATCTATTACTATAGAGTCTTTTACTATGTTGCGAATATTATTGAATACATATTTTGAACGACTTTACATATAGACGTGATTACCAAATGACAGTCAGCTCAATAGCTGACATATTGCAACAAGCTTTGATATACCATTTTACGTTAATGTACATAATAGGTGAACACATACATACATATTTATTTCCTTGAAAACCAAATGGAGTACGTGTTGAATATATCTACATCTTGGCAACACTCAATATCATCCTCATCTTTCCTACCGCCTCCTAGCGGTTGACATCTGAACTAAGACACGGTATACAGAATACAAGGTATGCTCATGTAGATTTTGACACTTCGTCGTGACGTAGTTCTGTCCAATTTTGTATGAAAAATCGCGAAAGTTAATTTTAATTATTTTTTAGTAATAGTACGATAAATTGCTATGGGCACAATCGTTAGTGATGAAAATTTGCCATTTTTTAAAATATAACTTGAATTCGTGAGACTCATGGTATTTAAGTAAAAAAAAGATTTCTTCCGTGGGGAAAATGTAAACAAGTTAAAATATTTTAAAATATGACTTAAAAGTGCGATTATTTGCATCACATTAAATGGAATTAAATAAAATAACAATCTTTAACAACTAATACGGACTATTAAGCTAAAAATAAAACTGTATCATAAAAATTATTATTGCTTTTTTTATTATTTCCCTCCACAGGTTACAAAAAAATAAAACCAGCTACCTGCGCAGGTAACATAGCGAACGACTCGGGGAAACCTCTTCGCTTAAATCCTTTCCTAGCATAGACGGGATGAGGTCGTTTTATATTATGCATTGCGTAGAATTTGGGATTTTATATGGGGCTCGTATTAAAAAACCTCTGAAATACAATCACAAGGTGTTTTAAGTTTAGTTGCATACAGAAGAATCCGTGCATTTTTAATTATCTTCCTCATTTTTTGAAAAATTCACAACCACTTTAAAATATTCATTATAGCCTTGGGGAGAAAGACTGATTAGCTTAATAATCCGTATTAGTTATTCAAGGCTTTTATTTTATTTAATTCCATTTAATTTGATGCAAATAATCGCACTTTTAAGTCATATTTTAAAATATTCAAACTTGTTTACATTTTCCCCACGGAAGAAATCTTTTTTTACTTAAATACCATGAGTCTCACGAATTCAAGTTATATTTTAAAAAATGGCAAACTTTCATCACTAACGATTGTGCCCATAGCAATTTATCGTACTATTACTAAAAAATAATTAAAATTAATTTTCCCGATTTTTCATACAAAATTGGACAGAACTACATCAAAAGCAAGATGGCGAAAACGGTTTTTGAAGTGAGCATACCTTGTATTCTGTATACCGTGAACTAAGAGACTTATCATTTATTTCCTGTACTCTCTCTCTCATTAATAAAAGTGAAGTCACAACGAGCACTTTGTTTCCTTCTAAAAATCCCGCACCATCTTCAACACACTGCGATCTCTACAGGTTATGGGCCCAGCTGGAACCAGGAATTTTTCGTGAGTTTTATACAGGAACAATTTTTGTGAAAAATGGCAAATACAGTGTACGGCCGCATTCTGCTGTTCAATGGAGAAAATTACAGCACCTGGCGTCCGCAGATGGAAGGGATTTTACATAAGGCGCGCATTCTGAATTGGGTGCAAGGTAAAGTCGCACGTCCCTTAACTGCAGGTGAAGAGCAGGATAATTGGGACGACAGGGACATGGATGCACGCGGTGAGATTTTGCTTTCGATGGAGCCCCATATTGTCACTTTAGTCATGGGTTTTAAAACTTCTAAAGAAATTTGGGACTTTTTACACTCTAGTTACGACCGAAAAAGCGTCAGGCAAAAGGCCGAAGAATTTAGGAAGCTGTTAAACGCCCGTATGAGTCCAACCCAGACGATGGACGAATATCTGCGCGAGTTCAATTCAACCATTAGTCGACTGACGGAGATGGATGCAAAATTGGATAGCGATTTACTTGTGGTGATACTCCTAGATAGCCTGGACGACGTCTACAAGGATGTGCAGGCAGCATTTGATGCTCAAAAGGACTTTCCCTCATTGGAAGTTGAGCGAGCTAGGCTGTTGGAAATTGGGGACAAAAAACGTCAGCCACCGGACAGTGATGCGCTCAGAGTTCGAGGTTATGTCAGACACCGTTTTCCACGTTATGGAAAACAGCAGCCGTCTCAGCCGTCTCCCTTCGTAGGTATTAAAAATTATAATTGTCGTCGCTGTGGCAAAAAAGGGCACAAAGCAAGAGACTGCAAGTCATTTCACCAAGAAACAATAAGGGTCAGTAAGGAATCTGCCGATGAGCAGGGATTCATCCTGGAAGAATTTTTATATTTATCGCCATCGAGGACACGGAATATTGCTGCTGGTTCATCTGGGGGAGTGCATACACGATGGTGTCTTGATATTGGGGCTACAACCCACATGACTCATGATGAGGAGGCTTTTGTGGAGCTAACCAAAGGTCATATCGGATATGTCAAATTGGCAAACGACGAGAAGATCGAGATAATGGGCATTGGAACAGTTAAAGTCTGTAGCGAAGTTGAAACTAAATTAAAATGCTGTTCTCTTTATAATACTTTGTTCGTTCCAGATCTTAAGGAAAACTTGATCTCGATCAATAAGGCAACTATAAATGGAGGAAAAGTTATTTTTGATGGTGATAAAGCCAACATTGCGAAAGCTGGAAACATTCTTTTGACTGCTACAAGGGAAGGAGGATTGTACATCGTGTATTCCACCAGAAACTCAGGAGACTCTGGAATTGAGACGAGGACATTGAAAGCAGCAGAAAAGTGTGACAGCTTAGAGACGTGGCACAGCAGGATGGGTCATCTGAATGCGACCTCCCTAAAGCAACTCAAACGCGAAAATATGGTCGTTGGGTTACCTGAATTTAGCGTTTCTGATCTAAGTTGTACAACTTGCATTCAAGGAAAACAAACGCGGTTGCCGTTCACTCCGAAGCAAGGAAAATCATCTACACATTGCCTGGAGCTTGTACACTCGGATATTTGCGGTCCGATGAAAAAGGAAACGCTGAGTAAGTCAGTCTACTTTGTAACATTTATAGACGACTATAGTCGAAAAATATTCGTATATTTTATGCATAAAAAATCGGAACTGCTAGAAAAATTTAAGGAATTTAAGTCTTACGTAGAAACTCAAACAAGTTCGAAAATTAAAAGAATAAGGTCTGACAATGGTGCTGAGTACACCTGTAGAGCTTTCAAGGAGCTTTGTAAATCCTCTGGCATTAAGCAAGAATTTAGTTCAGAATATACACCACAACAAAATGGTATCGCTGAACGTGCCAATCGCACATTAAATGAAATGGCTCGCTGTTTGATGCTTGAGGCAGGTCTACCGGAGTATTTGTGGGCTGAACTAGTGCATACTTCTGCATATATTAGAAATAGGTGCCCGACTAGACCAAACGGCAATAAAACTCCTGAAGAGCTGTGGTCAGGTAAAAAACCCAATGTCTCTTTCTTTAGGCAAATCGGGTGTCAAGCATTTGTCCTTAAAAAAGGTGGAAATAACAGTAAGTTTGAGCCAAGAAGTGAAGAATACGTATTGCTAGGTTATTGCGATGATGCCAGAGCATATAGATTGTGGAAAAGAGGCTCGCGCTCCATCATAAAAAGCCGCGACGTTACCTTTATTGAAAATACTAAAAAACAGACGGGAAATAGATTCTATGAGTTTAGTATGGAATTCGGATCAAGTAATACAACCGAAAATAAAACTGAAGAAATTGAAACTACAGATAAAACTAAATTGATATGTACACAAGCTATAAAATCAAACGAAGATGATGACCCTGAGGGGGTTCCAGGTGAAGAGATCGAAAATCAAACCGAAATAAAAAAAAAGGAAAAAAGGCTGTCGAAGCTATTACCAAAAGTCCAAGACCGATACGAAAAACGAGACTACAGAGTCAAAGAGAAAATGAAACTGCAAATTTCGTAGGAGAAACTGATAACGACCCGAAAACATTAAAAGAGGTTACAAATTCAATAAATAAAAACGAGTGGATTGCAGCAATGAATACCGAGTTAGATCTTTTACAGAAAAACAAAACTTGGACATTAGTAAATCGACCAAATGATAAAGATATAATCGGATGCAAATGGGTTTTTAAAACCAAACATAAACCGGATGGAACTGTGGAGCGAAGGAAAGCCAGGCTAGTGGCAAAAGGATATTCTCAACTCTACGGAATAGATTATTTTGAAACCTTTGCTCCTGTTGCTGAAATAAGCTCAATACGAATTTTATACGCCATTGCAGTTGAAATGAACTTGGAGATTAATCACATTGATGTCTCAACAGCTTTCCTATATGGAGAATTGGACGAAGAAATATATATGGAACAGCCACCGGGTTTTGAATGTGATGAAAACAAAGTCTGCAAATTGGAAAAATCTATTTATGGTCTTAAACAATCAGGCCACCCATGGAATGCTAGACTACATAATGAATTAGAAAAAATTGGATTTACTAACTCAGTTTACGACAGATGCATCTACTTTAAGAAAAACAAGGACACTACAACATACATCGCTGTTTATGTTGACGACCTTATTGTTGCAACAAATGATCACTCTTGTTATGAAGATCTTAGAGAAAATCTCAACCGTAACTTTGACACTCGAGACTTAGGAGAGGCCAAGTTAACTGTGGGATTGGAAATTACGCGGGACATCGCACAGGGAACCCTGTCTGTAAGCCAGTCGAAGTATATCATGAATCTTCTCCAGAGATACGGACTTCTTCATTACAAACCACAAAAATTACCTATGCCAGCCAAAACGAAGCTTGAAAAGGAACCAGAAATTGAAGGTGAGAAGCAGCCAGTGAATCAACGACAGTATCAAGAACTTAAAGGAAGTGTTCTACACCTATCAACTTTTAGCCGACCGGATATTGCTTATTCGGTAAATGCTCTCTCACAATTCAGCCAGGACCCAAGACAGCAGCACTGGAACTTAGCTATCTGTATTCTAAAGTACTTAAAAGGAACACGAACTGCCAAAATTACCTATAGAAAAACAAAGAAATTGATTTGTGGCTACTCGGATTCTAGTTGGGCTGAAGACGTAAATAATAGGAAATCGCAGTCGGGATTCGGGTTTGTTCTATCTGGAGCCGTTGTTGATTGGGAATCCCGTAAACAACCCATTGTGGCTGTGTCCAGCGCTGAAGCCCAATATGTCACGTTAAGTTCCGCTGCAAAAAGAGCTACCTACTATAAACTATTACTAACTGAACTAGGCCTGCATCCACATGATGAAGCCATCACCTTGTATACTGACAGTCAGAGCGCTGAATATATCGCTAACTATCAAGGAAAACGTTCAAGGACCAAACATCTACACATCAAATATCACTACATTCGAGAGGCTATAGCGGATGGAATCGTTCATCTGGAGTATCTTTCGACGACCAACATGTTAGCCGATGCACTAACCAAATGCACATCAGTACCAAAGCATTATTACTGCTTTAAAGGATTAGGACTGGAATTTCCAGATTGTGCAGCTGATCGAGTTGAGTGTTGAGGGGGTTGGTTGAATATATCTACATCTTGGCAACACTCAATATCATCCTCATCTTTCCTACCGCCTCCTAGCGGTTGACAACTGAACTAAGAGACTTATCATTTATTTCCTGTACTCTCTCTCTCATTAATAAAAGTGAAGTCACAACGAGCACTTTGTTTCCTTCTAAAAATCCTGCACCATCTTCAACACACTGCGATGTCTACAGTACGTAGTAGCTAGAATACCATCCACAAAACTTAACAATATACTATAGTTACAACTGTGTAAAATAAATAAATAAAGGAACCAATTATCGAAATTTAAATACTAGCTTGCGCAATGATGAACCAGAACTTTAAAACCGATTTCCCAGAAATTTTGTTTTTGAATAGTAAGCAGCAGTCCAGTCCCCAAGCTTTCAAACCGATGAAAGTGAAAGCAAAATATCACTCAACTAACATACTTGCAGGGCTTACAAAAGCTAGAATATCATAAGTATTTTTTAGGCCCATTAAAAAAAAAAAAATACGTGCCAAAAATTAAAAATTGTGTGATCTAAGATTCGACAAACGGTTCGCACTTTGCAGAGTTGTGTCCCGGAAAGACCATAACAATTTTGAAGCCAATGAAAAAATCGATTTTTTCAACGTTTTGATTCAGGTACCATAAATAGCAACTGAGTGCTTGTGAGAAGTATATTTCAAAAGTTAAGCACTTAACTTAGGAAAAACAATGTCATGAAAATTTTATGAGCCCTTAGTATTATTCAGTAATAACGTTTTCCACTGAAACTAGGAACCCTTTCACAGCAGCAGCAAGTCAAAAGTCATAGCCTTAAGGTTGCCTTGTGCCATACTGTGCCATATATCAAAGTCCTAAATGAAAAGTGACAGAATGGAATGCAATTTATAAATTACACACTTTCGTTCTTTACTTTGTTATCCGTTTTTCTCCTCGTTGGCATTTATTTATTCCCCGATTCCTGCCACTCTCCATGAATAACGAAATAAGCAGCTCCGTACTTTCTTTGATAAAACATACACAGTTTCACACAGCGCGAATATCGCCTATACGCTCGCAGAGAAGACTTAAATGTATGAAATATGCAGCAAATACGCCATTCGAAATAAGAGATATAATACGCACTCATATGCGTGCACGCTTCCATAAATTCAGCACGCTGCTGTTGCAGAGAAGCCGCGATGCCGACTCATGCTCACCATCCGTTTTACAAATTATTTCCCTTTCCCGGGTATGGCCCAAAACCCAGTGCAGGAGTTTACCGTTCATCGGTACTCCTGTTTATGACACGTGGGCCAACCCTTCTTTCCTTGAGATATCTTTTTTCCTTCGTTTTTGTTTTTTTTATATTTTCAAACCGCGGTATTACACGTGAGGTTTATAGGGTGAACATTTGGCCCTGGTGCATCGAACCTTTCGCATATTAAGAGGCGGAGTGAGAATTATCTAATATCGCCAGATTGTGATATTGATTAAATTATTGAGCGTATTCGACGCTTGGGTTTCAGATATAGCGCTCACTGTTCGAGTTTCTGGTACTCGAAGCTTCAGAAAATATACATACATATGTACATAGATAGATGTACATAAATATGTACATACGTATATATGTATGTATGTACATATTTATATACATACATATCTAATATTCTCTGCTTTTGTTACGACCGACCAAGTTGTCGTTAGTCTTTCACGCACTCATAAACAATCAGAGCGTTTTCCTAAATATTTATAAAAAGTAAGATAGTGCACCTATCGGCCGAAAATAACTTTTGTTTATTGCTTTAGAAATTCTTGCCTATTCCGTCGCGTAAACAATTCGAACGCCAATTTACATTTCTGTAATCGAACGCTACCGGTCCAATGCTTTCATTCCAGATTAAGAAGGTGGAATGTAATGATTTATTTGAACCCACAATTACACGTCAAGTTACGACTGTAAATTAAGAAGGATTGAAAATTCGCGAAAAAATTTGGGACATGTCGGGTAGTTTCAGCTGAGATCCTTTCGTTGGAAATTTACTCGGTGTATACGTAAATATACACAATTACGCGGAAATCTTCTTCAAGCCTACGTCTAAGGAGGCCAATATCTCCATTTATGTATATGCAAATTTTTAACTTTAGATCCCACCTGTTTTCATCATCAAGAAGTGTATGAGGATGGGCTGTGGTAATTCAGATGCAATACAATTGACATTACTTTTAGCGTCGTTTTTTCTGAACTTAAACTTGGATTACATTAATCTTAAGCCAACCTTTGTAATCAGATAGCCAAAAGTAATTATTTTTTTTTTTAATTCGTGAAGGCCTTTGCAAACGAGATAACTGATTTTACTTCAAATCGGACAATATTACTTAATTATGCATATCAAATTCCTAGACAATTTATGAACTTTGGATGCCTTGGATTACTATGAATGTTTAAAATTTAAACTTTTTTATCACAATAATGAAAAAATACCCACACTTTCCTTAAAGTTTGCTTTCTTAGTGTTGAGTAATAATACAGATTTTGCATACCGCATTTTGACTATTTTCAAAAAATCATAAAAAAATCAATATTCTTCAAAAAGCTTGTAATTTGGCTTAGGAAATAAGAATATCAGATGCAATTTGTCTCTCTCTCTCTTATACCCGACTTCGCGACAACAGAGACAGGGTTATTGTCGAATAGTCAGTAAGGTCTAATTAAAAAACCGCACTGTATTTCAGTTTATAAAGGTTTTATTTCTTATATTTACACATACATATTCACATTCTATTGTTAATATAATTTATAAATATATAACGCCTCGACCCGTCTTTATATTTTGCATAATTTATACATTATACTCATATAAGTGTTTTATTTTCGCATTGCTTATATGAGTGTTTTTGTTTTCGCATTGCTTATATAAGTGTTTTAATTCCTTCGCATTGCTTATATAAGTGTTTTACATTGCGAGAGCTTTATTCTCCCGTGATAAATGTTAAAGTTCAATTATTTTCGGATCCGATGTTCTCTTAACCGTGCTCGAGCTCGAACTAACTTATTTGTTGCGCTTGGCTTGAGAAAAAGGATTCTTTTTCTCTGCGCAGTGAAATTTGGGTTTTTCTCTTAATAAAGAAAACGCATTTGGTCGCATCATGCGTATTTTTGTACGCATGATAAGTACCCTTTTTTATGATCAGGTTATTTTCCTTGGATACATTATTTTTATTGCATATTTATGACGGTCGAGGCTCCAGACGGCCGAGGCTTGGATGTGATTACTTATTTTTCCTAATTTGAATTTTTAAAGACGCGACAGTTATGTTTTTCACGTGTATTTGGATATGTGGGATTCTTTATACCGTCGGAGCATCCCAACGGCTAGATGGATTTTAATCAATGAGGTGTTTATTGATTCCTCTAAATCGTCCGATTATTAAAGGCCAGGTCTTGTTTTCCAAGAATTAAAATGACTGCCGTAAAATACAAAATGGCGGTTAAAATGAACAAAAAAACTACGTACCATATTGTGTGGTATATCACTGAATAAGTCTTTCAAAATCAACTGAAAGTGATCACGAAGGGCCTCATCAAACCATTATTTTTAGACATGAAAAACCACAATTAAAAAGTCGCCAAGAAAAGAAGTCAATCGCAAAAAAAAATCAAAAAAACCCGACTGCGAATAAAAAGATGGAAACAAGATTACGCAGGAACAGGAACATTTATAGTGTAAATCCTATTTCTTTAACTTAAAATAGTCATTGTTATTATCCGTCTTGAGCCTGTCAATAAAGTGATAGATAAAGTAGTGAAATCTGTAAAAAATATGCAATCAAAGATGATAAATTATCGTAGTTGGATGTATCAGATTCATGTTTACTTGTTGCCACTTCTACTATATGTGTGCCTCCAATTATTTTGTGAAATATGCCGATGTCGAATGCAGAAAGGAACAAAAGAGTGTATAGAAAACACGGGCGAGTGAAAGTCACAATAAAATTGAACAGAAACAAAAGAAATCTAGAACTGAAATGGAACGAGATAGCAGAGCAAGTAACAAAATGTAATTATCCTATCTGTAAAGAAATACATCTGCATAATGTACGACTAGAACTAATACTTCTATGTTTCAATTAAAAGGTAGCCCTGACAAAGCTGGTGGCGTAAATTTTAGCAATGTCAATATACGTACTATATGCATATTGATGATTCTACAGTTATTCAATAATCTCACGTTAGTTATTTCTCAGTAATCTGACGTTAGTTATAATATATTTATTTATTTATTTATTTGAGGGGGCTACCCAAATGGCGGGCACTGCGACCAGACGGTCTTTTGTGCCAAACACATACCTATAACTATTACAAAAAATTTTAATACAATGTCTTTATTATTAAATAAAAAGTAAATGAACTTTGTTTAGAGTCCCTCAAAAAAAAAAATAGGTATATATGTTTTTTTTCATATGTTAGTAAAAGTCCCAACTCCAATGAAAATTCAGCTCTTGGGCAAGTCACTCCTACAAAAATGAGGCAATCAACGATTTTATTACAGACTAGCTGACCCGTGCCCACTTCGCAGGGCGTCAACCATTTTTACTTGTGATGAAATTATCTTGTGTGGTTCTTAGTACTGAGTATTTAGGATTTATTTTATGTTTATTTTATTTCTTGTTGGCTACATTCATCCTATTGACCAATGATGCATCTTGTAAAAGTTTACCAAGCGGTCCATTTTTACGTATGGAACATACTGACTGTTGTTTCAAAATCGGGGAACAAAGCGCGAGCTCGCGAAGAATATGCGAAACGGCTTCATTCTTAACGTTCGCACCCGTCGCAGCTTTCGCACGCTCGCTTTACAGAGTAGTCCGATTTTGAAGACTCTTTTTTTATTACATATATAGCTGGGTTACCCGGTTTCACCCGGTATATTATAAGTACTACTTAATTAAAGATCCTTGAAATGCTCGACTGTCGTAAAAAATTTTATGAATTATGGTCGCTATATTGGGTCCGCCATTTTGAATTTCCAAATTTTAATAGTAGAGTCGAAATTAGTGATATCAAAATACCCATAGTACTAAATTTTACTAAAATTCGTTGAAGTTCGAAAATTGTTGGACACCATATTGGATTCGCCGTCCGGAATTTCCATATTTCGAGCTTAGATTCGCAACTAGCACCTCCAAAATCCCGCAAATACTAATTTTCATGGCAATCACTTAATATTTACAATTTTTGGCCGCCATCTTGGGTCCGCCATTTAGAAACCCGTGAGTAAAAAGTACCCTAAATTTTAAGTCGGGATGTGTAGTGCCTTCACTTAAAAAATGAAAATAATGGGACCAAATTTTAAGGCGTTTTTGTGTAATAAACATATTGGGTCCGCCATTTTGAATTTCCAAATTTTGTTAGTAGATTCGAAATTAGTAGTGTCAAAATACCCGTAATACTAAATTTCACTTAAATTCGTTGAAATTTGAAAATTGTTGGTCGCCATATTGGATCCGCCATCTTGAATTTCCAAATTTCGAGCATAGATTCGCAATCAGGAGATCAAAAAACCCCCGAATACTAATTTTCATGGCAATCCCTTGATATTTACAATTTTTGACCGCCATCTTGGGTCCGCCATTTTGAAACCCCCGAATAAAAAATAGCCTATGTCACCCGGAAGTAGTGTAGCTTCCCAACAGTGAAAGAATTAGCGAAATCGGTCCAGTCGTTCACGCGTGATGGCGTGACCAAAGGAAATAGGGATTCATTTTTATATATTGTAGAGCGAAATTGTTTTTTTTACTATATTCCAAGCATTTTTTTCATATTTACTCACCTTTTAGACCCCGTTTACACTAGCGCAAGCAGGCGTCAGTGGCATGTTCGCTTGCTTTCCTGAAAATGAGCGTCGCATTTACACTAGTCATGTGCATTAGTCAATTCTGAGCTGCCTGCTCGGTTGAAAAGCGAACACTATCATGACCCGTTTACACCTTACACACACACACACTCTCAATTTCCGCCCGGGCATGCATCAGGCAGCCTCAGAGACGGTTTGCTTCATGACTGCCTCGTCCCCTGCCTCTCCTTCGTTTCTTCCGCAAATTGTGACGTCACCGGCATGCCACTGCAGCATGCTTGCGCTAGTGTAAACGGGGTCTTAAACCTTGCCTGCACTTCCACAAATAATTCAAAACCAAAATTAGCCAAATCAGTCCAGCCGTTCTCGAGTCTTAGCGAGACAAACGAACAGCAATTGATTTTTATATATATAGATATTGCTGAAAATAATATACTTTTGTTTTTTAATATGATATAAAAAGCCTGTATAATATTATGTACATTAAATTTTTAACAAAATTTATACAATACTTTTCTAGATTATTAATTACAAGGGCGTAATCGATTTCCTTCATTAATCCCTAAGATTTTTATAGGCCAGTCAAATTAGATCCATAAAAAGCGTTTTGAGGAATTAATTCCCAGCAAACTAGAAACTTTTGATTTCGGCTGTACCACTGAACCGAATTTGAAGATTAGATGGTCATTCGACGCAGAATTTGGCCCTCTTTAATATTTAATGGAACGACATTTTCCGTCGGACGTACCGTTTTCCAGCTACAAGCAAAAAACTGAAAAAAATCGAAAATTTCGCAGTTATATGGCTGCCAAAAGTTATGCTCACCTCCTGGGATGGTGCAAACTTGGATTACACGCATTTAGGACCAAATGAAGGTATTAAAACGATTTCCAGCTTGCTGGGAATTAATTCCGCAAAAAAATCTAATTTGACTGGCCTACTAGTCAGTATTGATATTTCAAAATACGTGATATAGCTCTACACGCTTGTATTCACTGTAAATATTAGATATTCCTGAAATTAGGCACGGCAACAACTCTCAGGTAGCCATGTTGATTGCATAATGCCAGTCCAAATGTTTGTGTCAGTAAGTTGTTTGTTAATCAATGATAAATTTATCTGGTTAATGGATTGAAGTTTGGATGCATAAATATCATGGCAATTTGATGCGCTTTCGCAAATTTTAAAATCTTCATATACGTGACAGTCTTTAAAATTTCAATTCAATGCAAAATTTCCTGCCAAATCTAGAACTGGATCCGATATGAAAAGAACGCAGCTAATGAGACCAACAACAATTGCATACCTATGAGAACTTAGAAAATGTATTTGGGTTTTTTACTTAATTCGTCAGTCCCCTGGAATTGTAGAACAATAGTAGTATTCACGATGTGTCGAAAACGTGGAAGTCGTCGCGAATCGAGAAAACATGGTTAGACGTCAATGTCAAATTGTCAACTGAACAGAAGAGAAATGACGTTGATTTGGCAGTCGAAGAATCTCGATTTCTCGACAAAAAACCAGCCCGCAGGCGTGGAAGTAATCGCCGAATAATAAAATGCCAAATTCACAAAAAGTTTTCTTTGACGTCTAACTTTGACGTCTAATGTTTTCTCGATTCGCGACGACTTCCACGTTTTCGACACATCGTGAATACTACTATTATGTATCTCCAAATAATATGAATGAAACGATTGTCTTTTTTTTGTGAAACAGTTTAATAATTACGTAAGGTATCAATTTATCAATCAATCAATTTAAAATAAACCAAATTTGGATCAATGTCGCAAAGTTATCACCAATTTCTTTTAATACCCCATATTCTTGCATTTTGTAATAAATGTTCAAAATAAGTTTAAAATTTTTTTAAATGTATACAGGGGCGGAGGATATGGTAGTTTCTTTATTTATTTATTTACAGAGTTATTTGCTTTCTGTCCGCGACTTCGCCCGCGTGGATCTGGAAATAATCCCTATCCCTATATATATATAAAATCGAAAGTTTGTTTGTTTGTTTGTTGCTCAATCACTTTATTTTATTTTCAGTGCTTGTTCTTCTTTGCTACAAATTAAAATGGGTTAAAAGTAACAATTTGGATATCCTTCATTTTTTGTAAGAAACTTAAATGTCGAAGAGCTCTACAAGATCCGAAAGAGGACAGAACGCACAACATTTTAATGTACTATCTTGGTGCATGGAAGTGCCCCCGCCAAGTCGAGCAAAAGACCAAAAAAAAGGCACGGCCGTACCATCCTTTTCTCGAAGGAAGCCATTCGGACCATTTTCGACCCCTCTGTAACTTCGTTGAGGAAAAAACTAGAAGCCTAAATTTTCAGTGACCAAGAGGGCATTACATAGCTAGGATATTATTCCTAATTTACATTAAATTTGAACCAGTAGTTTAAGAATTATTGCAAGTCAAAGTTCCTTAATTTTGTCACTGACTCACTCACCGATCATCAAAATTCTAAGGTACTTTTAGCAGTTTCACAAACTTCAAATTTTGAATTTTGTTAGCGTTTAGCCTACAAAGGAAGGAAAAAATGAAAAATTCCGAAATTTCTTTATATTTAATGAAAACTAATGATTTTATTAAAAATTACGTTCATTCAAAAAATAACCAAAGCGCTTGTACTCATGCTTGCCACTTTCCGCGATCGAATTTTGAAAGGATGAATGTAGTAGGCTATAGGCCGTTCTCCAATGCACCGACCACCCAACCACGAACCAACCAAAATCGCGCCATCTCGTCCCACATGAATGTAGCGCCATCTTCCCACTCGCTCGTGTTTTGGTCAACATGGCTAACTTTTTCTTGGTGCGTGTTAACCACATAGTACTAGTTGACCATTCAGCAACGATATTGTACCAGAATAGTGACATCGCCGCAGCTGTTCCGCCGGTTGTGAAAACATCAGTGCGCTAATTATAACACGAAGTACTTATAAAAATGTGCACGGTAGTTTCAGGAGAATAATAAAAGTTAAATTGATAAGTTTGTCCGCTTAAAAAGTGGTAAAAACTTCCACATTTAACATTTGCCCGATTGTGTTTTCGCAGCTGGCAGGGCACAACTACAGGCAAGGGCTTATACTTTACACGGGATTCAGCATTTTCGTTCGGTGGTTCGTGGTTGGGTGGTTCGCGCATTGGAGAACGGCCTTATGAATCGTTCTGGGGGCACGGTAGTGCCCCTACCAAGTCGATTAGTTTCTTTACTTTAAATTTTGAATTTTGGTTAGTTTTAAGCCCATAGAGGAAGGAAAAAGAGAAAAATCCCAAAGTTTCATTATAGTTAATGAAAAATACATCAAAGCATCTGAGAAAAATCAATAGAGACAGGCAGTGGACTTGAAGAAAATCAGTAGCTGACGGACAAGATATATTACCCGAAAAAAAAGGAGGATGACCTACAAAACGAAATGAGATCCCATCAAAAACATAAGTTGTGAGATCTCATGTAAAACCAAGTCAGTTATATTAGTTAATGTCTATGGAAGCACCTATTCAACAACTTTGTTATAAATTGTTATCTAATCAATTACCTATCAACATTTATAGTGACCGTGTCAATATTAGACATCTTTATTTCTATAATAATTATAATGATTTTGCAATTGCACGACCAGTATTTTAATTGGTAGAATATGTTGCCGTTCAATTGCCAAGTCATTATAATTATTATAGAAATAAAGATGCCTAATATTGATACGGTCACTATAAATGTTTAAAGGTAATTGATTAGATAACAATTTATAACAAAGTTGTTGAATAGGTGCTCCCATAGACATTAACTAATATAACTGACTTGGTTTTACATCAGATCTCACAACTTCTTGTACTGGACGAACTGCGTTGCGAGACTTAGCATTTTTTTACATTTTATGTTTTTGATGGGACATTTTATTCTACTACAAAAAGTTAAAACTTTCTGCAGCTTTTATAGTTTAAAAATTAATTGCGGTCCCTCACTCAAATTAGAACTGCCCAATCTTCCAATCACTTGGAATTTTTATCGCTTGTACGTGTACCTACATTACATATGTGGCAACCTTCGTTAAAATTCTTATTAATTTCCCAAAAAGTACTTAACAGACTTAAAATGTCAGAGTCAAATCGCGTTAATCCATAAGAACAACATTATGAAAGAACCTTTAGCTCTCGGAGAATCGCGACAAGCTCAACTTTATGAAAAGATCCCCAAGGAAGTCAACTACTTTGATTTCGTAACGTCTTAGTTCTTTGAGGGTGTTGGTTTGGGTTTGAATAATTTAGTCGCATGTCATTAACCCATTTACATGGTCCCTAAGCCTTCTGCTAGATCCTTAATAACTGGCCCTTTGCTCAGCTTCCCAAGAAGTATATAAAACTTTTAAGTTGCGAAGCAGTTTGACTCAGCCCAAAAACAAATTCTGACCCAGTACAAATACACACGAGGGGATTATCTTCGCGCGGAATCATAGCTCCACTCATTTCGCCCGTTTCATTACAGTTCAGCTCAGCTTAACGTTTTAATTTCATAAGAGTGCTCAGCTTCAGAACTTGAGTAATTAAAAGCGATAGAAACACTATACACACTCATCACATACTCATACACTTTTCTAGCTGTGAAGCCTTCCTTGGGTAATTTGGTTTTTTATTAAAGTTTTATAGAAATTTATTATTTTTCTCTTTTCTTGTGGCAGTTCATTCAGTTTCACCTTAATTTCGGTGTTTCGGATGATGTTAAGTTGAAATTTTTAGCAGCACTCAACTTTAAATTGGCCGTCGGCAGCCAGAAAAAAAGGAAGGCTCTCTGCACTCCTTCTCTATTTATTAAAATTTATACCAGCAAAAAACTAGTAAAGTATTTATTTACCGACATTATTTTAAGAACACCTTCATGTAAACAATAAAGAAATTAAAAAATCAATAACACCAACTGCGTAGAAAGCAAACTTTAAATAAAGACTGAAAAGAAAAAAACAATTCCAGTAGTCTAGAATTCTGTTAAGTATAATATTGAATAGCTACACCATTGAAATAGTATCATGATCGGTACACACATAAAACAAATAACAACTTCTAATGCGGAATATAGCGACTTTAACAGTCGGGACCCATTAAATATTCTAGACCGGATAACATTTTCTCAATAATGGGTCCCGACTGTTAAAGTCGCTATGTTCCGCATTAGAATTTATTATATGTTTTATGTGTGTACTACTGGACTTGATTTTTTCTTTTCAGTTTTTATTTCAAGTTCACTTTGTACGCAGTCGGATATTTTGATTTTTTAAATTTACTTTTTTTATTTTACACGTTTTAGTTAGAATTATAAAGACGGTTCTCCAATGCGCGGACCACCCAACCACGAACCAGCGAACGAAAAAGCTTAACCCCTTGTAAAATATAAACCATCGCCTGTAGTTGTGCCTGCCAGCTGCGAAAACACAATCGGGCAAATGTTAAATGTGGAAGTTTTCACCACTTTTTGAGCGGAAAAACTTCTCAATTTTACTTTTTATATTCTCCTGAAATTACCGTGCACATTTTTATAAGTGCTTCGTGTTATAATTAGTGCACTGATGTTTTGACAACCGGCGGAAAAGCTGCGGCGACGTCACTATTCTGGTACAACATCGTTGCCGAATTTTACTGTTACCGACTATTACTTTTGGTTAAAACGCACACAAGAAAAAGTTAGCCAGGTCGATCAAAACACGAGCGAGAGGGAAGATGACGCCAATATGAATGTGGGACGAGATGGCGCGATTTTGGTTCGTTCGTGGTTGGGTGGACCGTGCATTGGAGAACGGCCTTAAGATGGTAAATTTCGCAATCTTGTCACTTCATTGATTAAATAGACAAAAGCAAAAAGAAGCGAACTACAATTGCCTTATTGAATAAATTTTACAATTTTTCGTTCATGCAGCTAATAAAAAATCATAAAAATCAATAGGCAAAAAAACGAAATTTTTAATTTCTACTTCTAGGGCTGGGTTTTTAGTGGATAATAACGTGTTTTAATTAGAGTAAATAGAAAAAAGCAAAAAAAAAACAAAAACATCTAAAATAGGCTTTTTTAATAATTTTTACAATTTCTCGTTTATGAAGCTACTAAAAAATCATAAAAAATTAATACGGAAATTATTATTAGTAAGACAATATTGTTATGTCTCTCTTTCACACATAAATATGATTTATTTTATATCGTTGAGTATTTTGTTGTCTTTAGCATTTCTCATCCCAAATTACATTTAAACATGACAAGTTTTATATATTTTTGTAAGCAATTTATAAAACCCTTTATTTTTATACCCCACTCGATAGGTTTTGAGGAAAAACTAATTTTTGAAGACATATAATATGGCGCCAAAAAGCGGCCAATTTAATTTTTATTATTTTGATATAACCAGTGTCACTCTTAAACGAAGACGAATCTAACAACACCTCTAAAGCCATCCATCAAGCCGTTTATTCACAGGTCGGTGAAAATATTGTGATTACAATACATAGCTGTGTTTTTTTCACATTTGTTCCGGTTCTACGTCAGGAAATTTTGCTCTGAATTGAAATTTATGAGTAGTTATACATATCAAAAAATTTTTACTTGGCAAAAATAAAATCAAATTGCCTGTATTTTATACCCATATTACGTCACATAGCAATCCAAAAATTTATCTGGTTAAGAGTTTCAAGGTTGTATGCATAAATATCACGGCAATTTGTTGCGCTCTCGCAAATTTTAAAGTCTTTATATACGTGACAGTCATTAAAATTTCAATTCAATGCAAAATTTCCTGTTAAACCTAGAACCGGAACAAATGTGAAAAAAACACAGGTAAAAACAAGTGCTCCGAAACAGTCAAGCTGAATCATGAATCAATTACGTACATGTGTATTCTATTGTTAGTTAAATTTTTTATAAGTTGGAAAAAGTCTCTTATTTATTCCGTTCAAAAATTCTATAGTCAAGTATAAATACATGGGTAGCCCGGAAAGCTTCGTGTTTCAACATGACGATGGCGTTACTGGTTAAAATAATTCTGGCCCCACAATAAGAATATGTTTTGAGGGATGCTTGAAAATTTCAGCCAGTTTAGACATTAATTTATTGCTTGACATTTTTTTGTGTGTTGATTTTGTAAAAATGGAAAAAAATGGAATAAAAGTCCATTAATTTGACTGTTCTTTGATCTCAAAAGCGTAGCGGTCGATCCAAGTTTTATTTACAGTTATGAATCGGTGCAAAGCATCTGACTCGTTTCGCTTGAATCGCTCCAAACGAGGTTTGGAAATCTTAATTCGCAGAAACACTGACATCAACTGACACAAACGATTGTCAAACAACAACTGACCGTCCAAAATGGCTGAAATTTTCACATCCCTCAAAGCCTATTATTAGTTTTTATTTTTCTGAATTGTAAATTAATTAAATAGAAATGTAATACTTTCTCTCTACTCTCTTCGAGGATGTACATAAATCATATTATCCTTTTTCCATTAAGCAAAAAGAGAATACATATTTATGTTTCAAGCAAAAGTAAAAAATGATGCCTTGCGTCTCGTTTTATTGTATGGAGGGTTGCTTAAGAGAACTTTCCAACTTCTCTGCATGTGGATTAATCACTGACATATAAGTCCTGGACTGCTGGTCCCGTACAAAAACTCATTTTAAAAGTGAGAACAAATTTGGTTCGAAATGGGGGAATGAAGAAAGAATGAGATATTTATTCATTCCCCCATGCAAATGCATATGTTAGACAGAGTAGGACATGTTTTTTTTATATCTGACTCTTTCTTTCTTCCAGCCCCGGGCTGCTCAATTTCGGAAGTATTTTTGATAAATACTCAAAATATAGGGCAAAATGAAAGGAGCTGTTTTGTGACAACTTCTATTTATTTATTTTCTTCATTAAATGCTTTTCTTTACTTCACACTTTTGGGTCAAAACTTTGGACGTTAATTTGACTGCCTTTCCTTCAATGAAAATGAATGAAATTTTGCAGACATACGTATTTCCCGAGATAATTCACGAATATGCAATAATATCAGACTAAAAAGTAAAAAATAAAAAAAAATTGAAAAAAACAATTTTTTATGAAACGCGTTTCTTTACCTTTTTATGAATCAAATTAAACAAAAATCAACTAAAAAGTAAAAAAATAAAAAATAAAACAAACTTAAACAAACTTAAACAAAATTTTAGAAAAAACTGTTACAAACAAATTTTTAAAATATCGAGAAAATCTCACACATTCGTTAAAGAAAAGCGTGGGGCACTCATTTCGAATGTAATTATAATTCTTAATCCGTTTTTTTTAACGGATAAAGAACTATAATTACATTCGAAATGAGCGCCCCACGCTTTTCTTTAACGAATGTGTGAGATTTTCTCGTTTTTTTAAAAATTTGTTTGTAACAGTTTTTTTTATCGCCCGAAGAGCTGATTTGTTCTTCGTGCGATAAACAAAAAATGTTATATTTTATAAAAGAAAATATCTGGCCCTTAAAACTAAATATAACCAAATGAGACATAACAAAAATTTAAAAAAATTAATATCGCAAAACGAAATGCTTTAGCTAAGCACAAGCAAATTTTAAAAAGAAAATCACTCCAGATGCCCACACCTTTGCATTCCCTGATTGAGAAAATCCCTTACATGAATGATAACTTCAGAGCCCTTCGCACACAGTCTCGTATCCCGCAAAGCCAAGTAAAGTGATTCGATTCGTGCTAGACGGTGGCGCATACATTCTCCAGTTCGTCCGAAGAGCAGCCTCATTCGTATGAGGGCTTTGCAACATCTCACTTTTGCTTGCCTTTCATTCACGCCGCTTTCCGCGCCTTTTCTAAAGCCCCCTTTCCCTACATCTTTCCACTGCTCTGCTGTTGCGGCGCTCGACCAATTCTGGAAAATGTCGCTGAGGTTGCAAAATGTTTCTAAGGTACTTTTCAACATGTTGTGGTACCTACTGGTACGTCCCATAGCATTTTAAAAGTGCGAACATTCTGAGCCACTGGATGCTACATCTTGGTATTTTATAATCTCTGGTTAGAGGGATTCGAATGTGTGAGTTTTCCTCATTGGCCCCGTTTATCTGCTTGCTACGCGGCACAGATAATTTAGCAAAGCTACTTTAGCAAGTGTTTTTGTCTGCACTGAGAGAAGCTGTCAAGTTGCACCTGATAGACTGATTTCACAATCACTCGCGGCTCGATGGCTATGGTGGAACTGACGTGCTAGCCCAAGTTGACATTTCTCTGCAAAAGTGGCATTGACAAGACAGCGGCGGTTTATGTGCTGGCTACATTGGCATTTCTGTGCTAAAGTGGCTTTGGCAAAATAGCAAGCATTGCCAACTTATTTCTCGTTTATCTGCGCATATTTAGCAAAGCTTGCTATTTTAGCTCTGCTAAATGTGCGCACATAAACGGGCCCATTGAAGTAAATAAAAAGTGACATTTTGGGGGGGAGGGGCTCTTTAATTTTTACGATGCCAATTATACGTTTTGATTAAGAAGTTAAGCAAATGAGAAAATTACTACTTAAAATGTTTTAATTCATTTCATAATTAGCAAACAATTATAACTTGCAAAATTTCTCGGTGCTCCTATCCAATTCTTCCTGCGAATGTACCGGAGAGATTTCAAAATGTAAACAAACTGGGACACCTAAATTAAAACTTAATTTTCCCATTTATATAATTTAGGTCGACAAATTTTTTTATCGGAATTCACTTAAGCACATTTATAAAATATTAAATAACACTCTAACTTCCCTGAAAAATGTTTTCCCATTGGGATATCGCCGATTGTTTTTACAGCACAGCACGGCGCACTTCATATTCAAAATTACCTTTAATTATAAAAGGAATTAACAACAAATATCACACATACTAATAAATAGGTAATACTTTTATTTATTATGAATTCCGGAAAAAACCGTAATTCACTCACGTAAACAATCGAATTTGAATTCAAATAACAGGCAAACGTCAAAATAAGGTGATTCCACTTGCCCGCTTTGCACCGTTCCTGCAAGTAAAAATGCTTATCTCAAGTACATGGTTTTTACACGATGCAGCCTCTCCATTTTTGTTTGTTCCTCCATGATTTAATCCTAAGTACACAATAATGAATAATATAGTCTTTAAAAATTCAAAAATTATTCAAATTTTCTAACAATTCTAACTGTGCGAAAAATAATTTAAATATATAAGTTGAGTTATAACTGTTCAAATATTTCGAGTGGGAGTGTTACTAAAATCTGTGAATGTAAATAGAACCATAATCCAAAACTCATTTTGTTTCCATGGTTCTATGGTGTTTTATAGGTTAAAAGTATTTAGTTATGTTAACTGCCTTTTTTAACCGATGACAAAAAAGGAGGAGGTTCTCAAGTCGACGGGTACATTTTTGAAGTAAAACTTCTTTACGCACGCTTGACTTGGGGATTAAGCTGGTGAATGCGTTACGAAAAGTGTTGGGCGAGAGCGTTACGTTTAAAGTGACGGCTCTGTGGCCTGGTTGGTACCATTCCGTCGCACACTCCCGCACAGAGGCCATAGAGGGCTCGACGGTCGCGCGGTGGTGCGCGGCGAGGCGCGGCGTATCTGGCTGCATCCATCGGGCCGAGCGACAGCAGCGGGCGGCTCCATTTCGGTGACGCGCTCTGCTGCTGCTGCTGCTGCTGGTGCTGCTGCTGGTGCTGCTGACGCTGGTTCGGGAACTTAACTCGATTCGCCACAATCAGCGGCGGCGGCAGCAAACGAACAGTTAATTTTTGCACGCGGGAGAATACATATATACATATTTAAACATATACGTATATATACATACATACAGATGGAGCTAAAGAAGTTTTACTTCAGTCGTGTGGTCTAAAGCACACTCGTTTTTTTTTGTGATACAAATTATCGACCTAATAATTTTTCCTCTCATCTAAATAGATACTACATACATACATATGTATATGTATGCATATTAAGATAATGAATAACCCTATTCCCATATTTTCTCTTGAAATTACTTTTAATCATGGAAAATCTGGTCATCATATTGGATTTCAAAACTTTAGTTTTCAGACTCGTATTTCACATATGAAAATCTTTTATACATTTAATTTTGATGGAAATGTTTTCAATAAGAAATCGGAAATTAGTTCATTATTTTAGATTTACCATTTCAAATTTCAAAAGTTGTATAGTTTTGTGATTTATTGCATAATTTAACTTAAATCCGACAAATTCGTGATTTTCATGGTTTTTAAAATTTTTAGAAAGCTATGCTTTTTAACCGACGAAAAAATGAGGAGGTTCTCAAGTCGACGCGTATATATATAAGATTTTTATATAATATGCCTGTGATCCAGGCGACACCGTCAATCAAACACAATTGAGTTTCTCTGTAAGAAAAGTTTTATTATGTTATTCTATATGTACATCAATATTTACAGGAATTAAAAGCTTTTAGTAACAAAACCTTACAAACCTGTAAGAAAAGAAACGACATTTAATGTTATTAAACACGGTGTCTTAATCACAATTATAAAATCCGTCTGTGCAATTACTTGACAATGGCACCCATTTCACAATCTGCCTTCATCTTTTTCCATAGACTGCTTGATGCGGCTCGGTGACGATTGTTGCGCGGGAGAATTTGAATTGAATAAAATGATAGTTTTCTTTACATCTCCCCTTCGAGAGAAGATGAAACAACGGGTTTACTCATGCATATCACTCTTCAAGCGTAGGCAGGAGCTGGCGTTAGCTTCGAGATGTGGAAAAAGTTTGATTTTGATTTCTTATGGTCAGTGTTTATCTTGTAAATTGAGTTTGATATTTTTTCTATGATCTTGTAGGGTCCGATTTTCAATTCATCAAGCTTCTTCCTATTTAGTTTCTTTCCGTTCTCCACAAAAACAGTATCACCAACTTTAAAGTCTATATATCTTCTATTTTTATCGTAAATTGTCTTGTTGTAATTATGTGATCTGATTGTATTTTCCAGAGATCTTTTCCTGTCCAGGATTAAATCATACTCAGTTTTCTTCTGTCTCAACTCATTTGGCAAAATAGCAACATCTGTGCCATAAAGTAGGTATTTTGGGGCATATCCAGTAACAGTGTGCTCTGTTTCATTGTATTTTTTTTCACAGATGTGTGCTATAGTTGACCATGCTATTTTCGTGTCATGTTCGTTTATCTTGCATCTGATTTTGTTGACCAATGTTTGGTTTAGTCTTTCGTTCAAGCCATTTGAGAAAGGCGAGTTTACCGCTGTAAAAATTATTGGAATATTCTTTTCGTCCAAACATTTCTTGAATTCCTTTGAATTGATACCCGGGTATTGATCTGAGAGTATCAATTCGATGTCATCAGTTTCTGCACAGTTTTTTATAAGTTTGATGAAATCATTTGCATTTTGAGTACTAGATGTCAAAATATATGCATATCTAGTAAAATGATCTGATAGCAGGTGTAAGTATCTCTTCGTCGATCTGGAACCTCCGAAACCTCCAATGGTATCAATGGAGCATATCTGAAAAGGTTTTGTGGCGGGACCTAAGTGGGACATCAATCCATATCTATTTCTTCCTCTTGATTTATTCTTTAAACATACTATACAACTCTCACAGATTCTTTTTATGTTTTTCGTCATGTTTTCTGCTGTATACACTGAGCCAATCATTCTTTGCATCTGTTTAATTCCAATGTGACCCAGATCTGTATGTACGTTATTCATGAGTTCTATGCTGAATTTCTCTGATATAATTATTTTTCCTTTTTCCTTAACTTTCTTGTAGTACACATTGTTTTTTGTTTGTAACTTGTCTTTTCTGCGCTGTATATATTCATTTTTAACTTGATCTTTTAAAATATCTTCTAGTGTTATTGCGTTAACTACTTTTAACTGTTCCTCTACGTTTTCCTCTGGTTCAAGGACTGGATTTCTGCTCAGACAATCTGCTTCCACGTTATATCTTCCTGGAGAATATTTAGTCTGGAAATCATATTGTGATAAGTAATATGTTAAATCGCCTAATTCTTTATCTGTTCTAGATTTTATGTTCATATTCTCCAGTGGCTTATGATCTGAAAAGACAGTAAATTTCCTACCCATTAACAGATGCTGCCAATATTGTACTAATTGTTTGATTGCCAGGCATTCCAGATATATAGTTTTCTTCCTTTTTTGTACTTCATTCAATTTTTTGAAAAGTATGCCACTGGTTTTTCTTCATTGTTTTGTTGTGGCTGTTTCAAGACTGCTCCTACTCCTAGTATACTAGCATCTGTGTATATGTGGATAGGTAGGTTTGGGTCAAAGATTGTTATTATTGGTTGAGAACATAATATTTGTTTCACTTCATCAAATGACTCTTGGCATGCTTCAGTCCAGTTAAAATTTTGTCCTTTTCTCAAAAGGTTATGCAATGGTTCCAATTTTATTGCTATATTTGGCACATATTTATGATAAAAGTTTATCTTCCCCAAGAACTGTCTCACATTTTTTTGAGTTTTTGGAGTCGGGAAATTTTTAATTGATATTAAGTTGTCTTTCAGCGGTTTGACTGAATTATTTTGTATTACATAACCCAAGTATTTGACTGAGTCTGCTGCAAATGTGCATTTAGAGAATTTTAGTTTCATACCTTCGCTTTGAATTGCTTGAAATAATTGTTTCAGGTGTCCCACATGATCCGAGAATGATTTTGAAAATAACAAAATATCATCGATGTAACATACTGTGAACTCTCCGAGCTTGTGCTTCCGTATAATGTTACACATTATCCTCTGGAATATGGCTGGAGACGTTTTTAAGCCAAATGGTAAATAGGTCCATTGGTAATGTCCTTCTTGTGTCACAAATGCAGTTTTGTGTCTATCTGTGACACGCAAAGGTATAGACCAGAACGCTGAATTTAGGTCCAGTGTTGAAAAAAACTTGCAATCTCTTGTTTTTACTATTAGGTCCTCTATAAGAGGGAAAGGCTGTGACACAGGTACAACTATTTTATTTAAGTCTCTAAAATCTATGCACAATCTTGATCTTTTATTTTCATCTCTTTTAGGCCAATGTAACTGGTGCTGCGAATGGGCTATATAATTCTTCTATCATATTTTTTTCCAGTAGTTTTGCAACCTGGTTTTCAATCTCTTTCTTGTCTTCCATTGTGCAACGATATGGTCTTTTGCTGCAATATTTTTCTATTTGAAGATCAATGTGTGCTTTATAATCCGTTATTTTTCCTATGTCATATTTGTCCTTTGCAAACACAGATTTGTTTTTCGATATTAAATCATCAATCACTGCTTGTTTCTGAAAGTCTAGATGGTTAATACAAATTCTGAAGTTTTCTTCTCTGAAATCTTCATTGTAGTTTACAACATTATCATATTTTATTTCCTTAGAATCAATATCTGTTTCATTTGTTTCCTTAGAAACTATTTCACTTCTTTGTATAGGTATTTTCTGGTTAATTATCAAGTTTTCGTCTTGAACCAGGTAGAATTCTTTTATACAATCTAGTCCCACTAAAAAATCATAATCGAAATTTTCCTTGTCTATTACAAAAACATTATTTTTTTTTTCCACATTAAAAATGGTTACGTCGAGTGTAATCATTCCATTTGCTTTTTTAACGCCATTAATCGTTTTTAAATTAGTATTGTTAGAAAGAGTGTCTTCCTTTTTTTTTTATCTTTAACAAATTTGAATTTATCAATGAGACATTTGACCCTGAGTCGTAGATCCCAAATATTTCAACATTTTTGTTGAGTATTAATTTTACTTTGATCAATGGCGGCACTATTAGTTTTTTTGGTCTTCACACTGCAATTCACATTCTAACTCTGCATTGTTGATAAGTCTTATTTGCTTTTTATCCTTTTCAGTATTTATTCTTGGTTTAAACCAGCAGGAATCTTCTGAATGATAGCGTATACCTTTATTTAATTTTTCACAAATAGTACATTTTTCTTTAATCGGCTTAGTGTCTTCTTTTCTTTTTAAGAATTTTCTTCTTTGCACCAAATGTTCTAATTTGCCAAGTTCATTAAATAAGTCTTTTGCGTGAACAATTTCTTCTTTGTTTATTTTATCTGTTACAAAATCTGGTAAGCCGGCTGCAATTATATCGATTAGGGTCCCTTCATCCATTGTTCTTCTTACTTCTAGTAAAAGTCTTTCTTTTTTTATTGCATATTCTAATAAAGACCCTGATTGGTACTTGAAAGATAAAGCATACTTGCTGGAAGTCCAACCCTTACTGGCATAGGTTTGCAGAAAACTTGATTTCCATTCTGACCACTCGGAATGTAAACCAAACTTGATCATCATTGAAGAATACCAATCAATGAATGCTTTTTCTAGAAATAATCTGAAAATTTCAATTTTTTCTTCCTCTTTTACGATATCGAATCTTGCACATTCTTTTTCAAATATTTCCATCCACTGATATGCACTTGAATTTTTTCCGTTAAATTTTTCAATCACAAATCTCTCAGCTAACTTTTTCATACCTTTTTTTTCTTCGTTCTGTTTATCTTCAACTAATTTTACCAAAATTTTTACTATAGGATCTTCTGAAGACGTTTTGCTCGCAATAGGCAATTGTTCTTGCGTAGTTTCCTCTAGAAATTGGTCCAGAAAAATCATGTTGCTATCCTCATCAACATATGTTTGTAATATATCCTGTGTCGTTTTTATCCAAACATTTCTAGTTTGATATCTTCTTTTTAATGTATTTTTCACTGTAAGATAGGTTTTCGTGGCTAGAATATGTTTGTGAAGTGATACTGCTTGATGCTCTTCAGAAATAAGGAAAACCTTGTCATCTTGTGTGGCAATTGAGGTTATGGCGATAAAGTTTGCCTTTCCTTCCACTGTTGGTTTAACTTGAAAAGTAAATTTCAACTTCTCCATTATGTGACAATAAATGTCGTTTTATAAGATTGTTATATAATATGCCTGTGATCCATGCGACACCCTCAATCAAACACAATTGAGTTTCTCTGTAAGAAAAGTTTTATTATGTTATTCTATATGTATATCAATATTTACATGAATTAAAAGCTTTTAGCAACAAAACCTTACAAACCTGTAAGAAAAGAAACGACATTTAATGTTATTAAACACGGTGTCTTAATCACAATTATAAAATCCGTCTGTGCAATTACTTGACAATGGCACCCATTTCACAATCTGCCTTCATCTTTTTCCATAGACTGCTTGATGCGGCTCGGTGACGATTGTTGCGCGGGAGAATTTGAATTGAATAAAATGATATATATATGTATATATATTTTTTTTTATGTATGACCACGTATAACTTTTTACAGAGTACTCCGATTTTAATAATTCTTTTTATTCTTTTTTTACTGGAAAGGGTATACCCCGAAGTTGGTCCCATATAAATTTGGAAAAAAAATTCCAACCCTAAGGGTAGGAAAACAGGGGAAAATTGATTGTTCACTCACTGATTGTAATGTATGACCACGCATAACTTTTTACAGAGTAGTCCGATTTTAATAATTCTTTTTTTGTTTGGATAGGGTATACCTCGAAGTTGGTCCCAAACAAACAATCCACGAAGATCATTAAATTACTTCAAAGAAGATTGGCGCCGACTCAAAATTAGTTACTTACATTAATTTAGGAGCTCAGTTATTAAGACTAAAAAGGTTTATTTTATTTTTCACTTTTCAGTTCTTTTTTTCGTCGGTTTAATTTTTTTGTTAAAAAGCTTTTCAATTATTTATTTCTTCAGAGTATCTGAGTCTTTTAAAAGTTCTCTAAAACTAAAATAGAGCAGATAGGTACTGAGTTTTCACTTAGGACACATTAAAATTAGAAAAGCCGAAAAAACTCTTTATATACATAGTAGGTACCTATTTAAATTTTTGCAATGCAGTCATCTATGTAATATCAATCTTTCTGGCAAAATTCTTAGTAGCTCATTTTTAAAATATTTGATTTTCTCTACAGCTATGCATTTGCTAATAAATAAGGGTTTTCTCATTGCTAAAACAATGGAAAACGTGTCATAAATTTGTTGCCATTGTAATTCTTTCTGAAGTTCACTGAATTCATATGAAGGATTCCACAGACTTTCGCAGCGTGAAAATCTGTGAAAAGAGTTTCCCATATTAATACTTTTCATCGCGAAACGGAATGGGAGGACAAATGGTTGAAAATCTAGAAAAAGTAAATACCGCAGTGACGTGCGGGAATTTTGCAACAAATGGAGAAATTGATGCATTGCTTTGAGAAATTCAAGTATTTTGGGCTGCTCAATTCATAATTATAAATTAAGCCTTAACATAATATGTATATAAATAACATCAAAATAATAAATAAATAATATTGTCCAATTAAATCTTACTTTATTGACTTAGCATGTTTATTTATATGTTATACATATACATATGTAGTTCTGGTTCGATCATAACTTTGATTGTATGGGAATTTATCTGCCTTTGCACAATGATATTGTAAATATGTGCATTATTTTATGTACACGAGTTCCATGTACAATGTTCACTGTGTGCTTATTCATATTTGTACGTTAGGGCGCTACTCTAACCCTTAGAAGGTTCATGTGAATCTCTCGACTTTTTCAGGAACCAGACCGCACATTCATTTTTTATCTCCGCACTTTGGGAATTCACGTGAACCCTTTTATGTGCGGTGGAATTCCCTTCTTTATACTCCTGCCTATCTTAATGTATATCACAGGATCGAAAATTTAATCATACAGGAAAAATTGGACGTGACATTTTTTATTTATTTAGATTTGGTTTGATAGTCTGGTGGTACAAATTGTTAAAGTCGTAAAGAACAGAATTCCTAAACTGAAATGCCTAATCTCCATAAAAACCAGACCAAACCAAAAGCAATTGCTGACAAATCAAGTCTGTACACATAAATATTAGCAATGTAGTTGTGAAATGTCAGTCAACCACTGCTTCACTTACCGGTCCAATAAAAGGGCATTTTGTATTAAAAAAAATATAATTATTATGACACAAATATTTGGCACTCTTTACCGGCAAAACACAACAACCGATTTAACATCAATTTATTTTTGACATTTGCAACATTTCGAGTACTGCTACGCTGAATTGCATATGGAAACTCAAAATGGTTGAACTCATACAGAGGAAAAAGCTAGCGGGTGATGACCAAAATGAGCGAGAAGGGTGACGAAATTGCGATGCGAATGACAGAGCTGCAGATATTTTTGGTTTGGTTAGTTCGTCTGATGTTTTATGGAGATTAGGCAATAGTTTCCCGCAATAACATATTAATATTTAAAAAAAAAAATATATGTGGGCCAGCTAAATAACAAGGTGTATTATGTTTTACAGGTAAAGAGATATAATGGTATTCAACTAATATAAGAAATATCCACTACTGGAGTAGGAAAAATCAGTGCCTAAAAATCACAGCCACTGTGAAAACCAAATCGTATTTTAAAACCCATTGACTATTGATCAGTAGAAATCGTATGATATAGCCACTATGGCTATTAGAACTTTAAAGACCTTTCACAAAATAATGATAAATATGTTTATTTAGATTATTTAGAAGGACTCAGCTATTTTTTATGATTTTCTGGCGTGGGAAGTTGATTTCGAATTTTTTTCCTATCTTCAATTTGTAATTATAATTTAAAAAAATTAAATGCCAATTTATGTTTAGGTTTTATCCCAGGAGACTAAACAACTCCAAAAATGGATATTTGGAACAGATTGTGAGGTCTTCACACGGATTTTGATAAAACTTTGTAGTAGTGTTCATTTGAAGTCAAAATATGCAAACTTGTAATTCCCCAGATATTTAACTTTAAAATGTCGAATATTGACAATTTGCCGGAACAATTTTATTCACATTCTTAGATAATGTCGTTGCAAATTGTACAAAACACTTACAGTAAGACTATTACACCTTTTCATTCCGAAAAGCTCTTCAGGAATCTTTGACATCGAAGAATTAAAGGTAAATATTTCCTTTGACTTATTGACGATGGCGAGTACGCATTTGACTTATAAAATGACAAATCAAAGTAAAGTATAATGTTCCTTATTTTCAACACTCGAGACGATTTTTTTACAGATATCCGTTGGAAACATTTTTAATTTAAGGTTTCTCCATAATTTTCGCCAAAAGATTTTGGGAGCATGGAGGAATTGCAACAGAAATATATCACTTTTTAGGATATTAAAGTTCAATATCGCAGGAAATACAGACATGTATGTAGCAAACGACTTAGAAATAACCCCGCATTAGGCACCACCAAACGAAGACAGCTCCATCTACAACCCTGGACTTCTCTCTTCCGGTAGCGCTTAGTGACTAGGCACGTGTGTAAGACGAATCCTGACCAGAAAAGTTGCGAAATAAATCATTTGAAACTACTTACGTCTTTCGGTATTTCACCTTTCATTACAACTCAGAACTGATATCTACGAGAAGAAAAACGATGGCATCGGTGAATCCACGAGGGACCCGATCTGCGAGCCTGGCGACAGCGGATTTTCCGACACGGGTGTAGGTTGTAACTCCACTGTGATTTTAAAGGATATGGGAGTCCCAGTATTCCTCACTCCGAAACCGATCATCTACCGGAATTATGTCAAGGAGGAGCCAGAGTCGCCCCAGCCCCAACGCGTGGAGAAGAGGGCCAGTCATTGCGTCAAGAAATCGAATTAGCGAACAGCCGCCGAGAAGTATTAGCTTTGGAATTAGAATTCGCTAAAACCAAATTACTTCTGTTACAGGTACAAGCAAATTCACAGCCCGTCAATATAAACTCTACGAAGAAACTAAACGATTACATACGGAACACTCACGCACCACCACAAATAAAAACGATAAACCAACGAATACAGGCACGCAGAAAAGCAACGTCAGCACAAAAAAGTGCTTTAACTGCAACGAAACGGGGCACATTTCGATAAATTGCCCAAAGCCAGCAAAAAAAAAACCTTGCAGTAAATGTCAAAAGGTCGGTCATGAGGAAGGCCAGTGTAGTTTCAGACCCAACGCTGGAATTAGTGCAAAAGTTTTCTTAGCCAGACTAGACGAATATCATAAGCAGGTTATGATAAACCGCAGCATAGAAACCATCGCTTTCGTGGATATGGGTAGTGATCTCACGCTTATGAAGAATTATTTTGCTGATAAACATAACCTCGATGCGAAAGCTTGCCGAGTGCCTCTGCGAAGTTTTGGAAACGGGAAGTATAATACTATCGGTAAGGTAAATGTGCATTTGACTGTAGGTGAGGCCAAAGCTGTAATAGATATTTACACCGTGAAGGATGAATTAATGTGCGCCGATATTATTGTAGGGAGAAACTTCATCGGCCTCGAAACGATTCGAGACCTTAAAACGATCGATCGACTTGATATCTCGAATGTACCAATACCAGGACACACGACGGACGAGGCAAAACAGGCCAACGAACCACCAGGTCGCAGGGGCCTTACTCAGGAGCTGTGTACGAACGATGAGAAAACGGGAGCATATACGGCCAACGAAGGTAACACGTCATCTCATCCAGGCCCATCTCAAGAACACAAGGTAGGTGGTACTGTAGATAACTTAGAAGCTTTGCCAGAAGAGGAAATAAAATATGGCGAAATAAACGAAGAGCAACGTCTAAGGTTAACTAACCTATTGCAAAGTTATCGGAAATGTTTCGCGAGAAATATACTCGAACTCGGCTGCTCTAAAAACTTTCACATAAAAATCAAGGTTAATAAGGAACAGGTCGTCGCATAGCGCCCCTACAGATTAGCATACGCACAACAAGACGTCATGAAAAATATTTTGTCCGATTTGTTAAAGGCCAACATAATCGAAGAATCTAAATCTAACTTTTCCGCACCGGCTCTATTAGTAAAAAAGGCGAACGGCGACGACCGACTAGTAGTAGACTATAGGAAAATTAACGCGTTGACCGTAAAGGATAGATATCCCCTTCCCCACATCGAAGACCTGCTGCAGCAATTGAACGGCGACAAGTATTTTATAGCACTGGATTTTGCGTCAGGCTATTACCAAATCCCCGTTGAGTGTAGCTCACGCAAATATACGGCTTTCATTACCCCACATGGAGTATATGAATTCAAAAGAATGCCCTTCCGCCTATGCAACGCCCCCTCTGAATTCCAACGTATGATGGATACATTAAAAAGAAAGGTGCGCTTAGGCAACATCGTGGTCTATATGGACGACGTATTAATACCTTGTACATCGTTCGAGCATGGCATCGACGTGCTCTCGGATTTCCTTGGAATCCTCTTAAAGGAAGGTCTCACGCTTAAATTACAAAAATCATTTTTCTTTAAAAAGACAGTGGAATTTCCCGGCTATGAGGTCTCCGAAAGCGGGTTGCGGCCGGGGTTACGGAAAATTTCGGCCGTAAGAGAATTCAAAGAACCTGCAAATACGCATGAACTTCGTCAATTTATTGGTCTGGCCAGTTATTTACGGAAATTCGTTCCAGATCATGCATTAATTGCGGCTCCCTTGAAGAAACTTCTTAAGAAGGATGCTAAATTTCATTGGTCCACAAGCCAAGCCGAAGCCTTCTCAAAGTTGAAGACAATCCTCACCACACGTCCAGTGTTAAAGCTATATAATCCTACAATGGACCACGAAGTCCATACGGATGCTTCTTCAATCGGGCTGGCAGGTATATTATTTCAACGCGAAAAGGACGGAACCCTTTGCCCCGTATCTTACTTTAGCAAGCAAATGACCGTTCAAGAAAGAGTATATCATAGCTACAAGCTAGAGCTGCTAGCTATAGTCGAGACTGTAAGAAGATTTCGTTGCTTCTTATTAGGAAAGCGGTTCAAAGTCATAACTGATTGCTAGTCGGTTAAGGCTGCGTGGAAAAAGGCAACAGTCGTACCGCGAATAGCTAGGTGGCTCCTTAAACTAACGGAATTCGACCTTGAAATCGAATATAGGAAGGGAAAATGGCTAAAGCACGTCGACACGCTAAGTCGACAACCTAACGAGGAAAAAGACGTAACCTACGAGTTAGAGGGCGACATTTTTGGAATACCTATCGACGACAAGGATTGGTTATTGACAATTCAACTCATGGACCCTAAATTAAAAAGGATTGTAGAAGTTCTGAGTACAACGCCTACTAATAACGAGGAGGGGCAAACTCATAAGGATTTCGAGTTAAAGCATGGGCGATTGTGGAGAAAGGTAGACGGAGAACTTAAATGGGTTTTACCGAAGGATGTGAGCTGGAGAATTATCCGGAGTTGCCATGACGAGGTTGGTCATCCCGGGGTAGAGCATTCGTTACAGCGCCTGCGAAAAGACTTCTGGCTATCACGCATGAGAAACCGGGTAAAGCGCTACGTCGCGTCATGTACTAATTGCGCTTATTATAAGCGCCCGACAGGAAAAAAGGAATGCGAATTACACTGCATTGAAAAGGTCCCAATACCGTTCGACACGATTCACCTCGACCATTTGGGGCCTTTCCCGAAAAGCTCTCAAGGAAACACTCACGTTCTCGGACTAATAGATGGCTTCTCTAAATATTCTATTTTGCAGCCAGTCAAAAACACGAAAACGACTCCAGTACTACGAGTACTAAACAATACATTCTCTCATTTTGGAATGCCACGACGCACTATTTCCGATCGGGGAACAGCATTCTCCTCAAAGGAATTTGAAGAATTCTGTAACGAAAATTGTATTCAACATATCCTTACAGCCGCACGTACCCCAAGGGCAAACGGGCAAATCGAGAGATATAACAGGACGATCTTAAATGCCCTAACTACCATGGCCGACGGCTTTAAGGACTGGGATAAGCTACTCAGAAATGTTCAGTGGGGAATAAATTCCAGCCAAAGCAATACGACAAAATTATCGCCCCACGAAATATTGTTTGGCTATCGACCTCGAGATCCCTTAGGTAACAAAGTTTTGCTAGCGCTTCAGGATAACCACACAGCATCCAGCGGTCTTAACCTGGACAAAATCAGGAAAACGGCCGCCGAAAATATATTGTCTTCCCAACTCACGCAAAAGATTAACTTCAATAAAGGCAAAAACTCTCCGAAGAAATACAAGAAGGACGACCTCGTCCTTATAGAACGACCATCCATCGCCACTAGAGACTCCTGTAAGCTCGACCCAAAGTTTAAAGGCCCCTACATCGTAGCGGAAGAACTAGGTAACGACATTTCCCGGAGCACCTAGAACCCAACGAAGTTTTGAATCAGTGTACCCCTCGGACAGTATGCGACCATAGTGTACAATTCCCGACGACGACATCAGCGACTCCGATGACGATACCAATGAGGAAATCGAGGACGATTCCCCAAGTCAGGAGGGCCGAGTTGTAGCAAACGACTTAGAAATAACCCTGCATCAGGCACCACCAAACGAAGACAGCTCCATCTAATCCCTGGACTTCTCTCTTCCGGTGGCGCTTAGTGACTAGGCACGTGTGTAAGATGAATCCTGACCAGAAAAGTTGCGAAATAAATCATTTGAAACTACTTAAGTCTTTCGGTATTTCACCTTTCATTGCATGTACATATAAGCGACTGACAACTTTTTTTTAAATATTCATCACATTTGTTACTGAATGCACAAAGTTTCATCAAAAACTGTGACCAAGACCAAAAATTAAATTTATGCTAAGGGATCAGTGAAAAAATTCAAAAAATTTCGTGTTTTTCAAATTACTGTATTTTCGCAAAATATGTACCGATTTCAACGAACTAGTATCGCCTACTGGTTGAAATTCGACCTTACGAACTTAGTTCGATTTTCTATTGTATTGTCAAGTAGGCCTGTTGTTAAAGTACATTCTGAGAAGGAGAAGATAAAAACACGTAATAATCGTCAATTTGCCCATGCCTACGAAAAGTGTAAAGGGCCGACTACATAGCACGTTTTACTGAAAATGTTGAAGTGGTTACAATGCACCGGTAGGTTCCGCATTTTCACACTTATCTGGATATTCATTTATCATACAAATTTGGGACAAATTTGGGTGAAATAGACGATTTTATTCATGTTCTCTTATTTCTTCAACAAAACTTTCGTCCTAGATTTTTATGAAATCAAACTCTTCCTTATAAACATTTTTTAAGGTTATGCATTCTCTTGAAAACTGAAATTCGCTTAACTAGTCCGTCACGCTCCGTTCCGTTCCGACTATTGTGTGCAATAACACGTATGTCTCATGTGTTCAACTTGGACACTTTTAACGGAACGGCTCGGACCGGTGCTATGTAATCAACACTTAATCATTTCGAAACTTCGGTCTTACAAGAAATCAAAGAAATCGCGAAGTAAGTTTCCGAAAGTTTAAATAATTATGAAAATTGGTGAGCTTCTGCTAGTTTTAAATCGCGATTCCACCCACGTAAGCGATGATAGAATGTCATGAATCCTCAATTTAAAAATTAACGGCTAGTCATAGCTTTATTTGGCAGTAGCTAAGTAACGACTGCGAGTGCTGCTATGGTGTCCGTATTGATGAGGTTCCTAGAGTCGAAATCCATCGTTTTTAGAAAGATGTATGTGTTTGCATATTAACGTACGTACGTAGGTATGTACGTGGACTTTTTTCCATCTCGTATATATCGTGAACAAATAATGATATCAACTCTGGGCCAATTCCGTTCGATGCACAATTTTATAATGAACATCTGATAAGTTTTGCAAAAAAATTGAATTGGTTTTTATTTAAACAAAAACAATAATAAGGAATTATTGTAAAGTGTTTTTCATTCAACAAGTGCGAAATAAAAGAATCTAATTAAAAGAGCCGTATTTACAGTAGATTAGAACCTAGTTTTTAAGAACGCTAAATGGGAAGTTGGCAGTAAAAAAGAAAACTTTCAAAAAGTTATGCCTCATAAATGTTCTTACTCGACTGCTCCTTTATTTTCTCTGTATTTTTAGCCATCCCCGAGAACTCCCCAAACACTCACTTTACCGCTTAAATATTTATCCTACCGCTTGAATTATTTTATATTTCTGTCTACATTTTACTCATCACAATTAATTTGATTAGGGCCAAAAAAATTTCGGTCTGCACAAATTAATTTTTAACTGCCCAATATAACATCCAGAATATTTTATCCCATCAAAAACATAAAATGTAAAAAAATGCCAAGTCTCGCAACGCAGTTCTTCTGCCGTAAAAAGTTGTGAGATCTTATGTAAAACCAAGTCAGTTATATTAGTTAGTGTCTATGGAAGCACCTATTCAACAACTTTGTTATAAATTGTTATCTAATCAATTACCTATCAACATTTATAGTGACCGTATCAATATTAGACATCTTTATTTCTATAATAATTATAATTACTTGGCAATTGCACGGTAACATATTCTACTAATTAAAATACTGGCCGTGCAATTGCCAAGTAATTATAATTATTATAGAAATAAAGATGTCTAATATTGATACGGTCACTATAAATGTTGATAGTTAATTGATTAGATTACAATTTATAACAAAGTTATTGAATAGGCTTCCATAGACACCAACTAATATAACTGACTTGGTTTTACATAAGATCTCACAACTTTTTACGGCAGAAGAACTGCGTTGCGAGACTTGGCATTTTTTTACATTTTATGTTTTTGATGGGATCTCATATCTTTTTGTAGGCCATCCTCCTCTTTTTTTAGAGGGTAATATACACCTGTTGTCTGTCAGCTACTGATTTTCTTAAAGCCCACTCCCTGTCTCTATTGATTTTTCTCAGATGCATTGATGTATTTTTCATTTACTATAATGAAATTTAGGGATTTTTCCTTTTTTTTCCTTCCTCTATGGGCTTAACGCTAACTAAAATTCAAAATTTGAATTAACTAATCGATTTGGCGGGGGCACTACCGTGCCCCCAGAACGATTCATAGCCTACTACATTCATCCTTATGAAATTCAATCCCGGCCAGTGGCAAGCATGAGTACAAGCGCATGCGTTATTTTTTGAATGAACGTAATCTATATAAATAAAAATGAAACGCCAAATGTGTTGCTAAGCGCAAAACTCGAGAACGGCTCGACCAATTCAGCTAATTTTTTTTTTCATATTTTCCTTAAGGCACAAGGAAGGTTCTTATGGAGAGAAAAAACATAAAAATTGCTTGGAAAATAGTAAAAACAACACTTTTCTTTTCCCGCCAAAATCACAGAAACAACTGTGTGTAAAAAATTTAAGTCTAAGTAACCCTTTCCATGCAAAAAATGTATGTCAAAGTTTACTGAGATGATTTTACGACAGAAGTTTTACACGGAATTTCAATTGAAAAGAGTAGTTTTAGAGTATGTGGACCCATAATTTAAAATTGATTTCCATAAAATATAGTGGATTTTGAGGTAAGATTTGGTGAAAGCGAAATTTCGCAAACAATTACATTGATCAGTCATTGGTTTTTAGCGATACTCGATTAGTTTTGATTTGATACACGAGGATTTCAAGATTGTAAAGTTCTCAGTGAAGAATAACAAGGTAATTTCGATAGATTTCGTTTGTCCTCTAATTTCAACATTTTTAAACCCTTTTAGTCTGAATAACTGAGCACCTAAACTAATGTAAGTAACTAATTTTTAATCGGCGCCAAACAAAAAAAAAATTTTCCTTTGGCGCCAACTCAAAATTAGTTACATTAGTTTAGGTGCTCAGTTATTCAGACTAAAAAGGTTTACTTTATTTTTCACTTTTCAGTTTTTTTTTGTCGGTTTAGTTTTTTGTTAAAAAGCTTTTATTTCTCACTTTTCAATTTCTTTGTTCGTCGGTTTAATTTTTTGTTAAAAGCTTTTTATTTACCCCTAGGGGTAGAATTTTGTTTTCAAATTTATTTTAATGGGATCAACTTAGAGGTATACCTTATATGTAATAAAAAAAGAGTCATCAAAATCGGACTACTCTGTAAAGCCCGCTCTACACTTAGCCCGCGGATCGCGCGTGAAAGCCGCGACGGGCGCGAACGTTAAGAGTGAAGCCGTTTCGCATATTCTTCGCGGGCTCGCGCTTTGTTCCCCGATTTTGGAACAACAGTCAGTATGTTTCATACGTAAAAATGGACCGCTTGGCAAACTTTTACAAGATGCATCATTGATCATATGGGATGAATGTACCATGAGTAATAGAGCTCATGTTGAAGTACTAAATCGAATGCTCCAAGACCTCAGAAACTCAGGTCCTGTCATGGGTGGTGCTACTTTTGTGTTTGCGGGAGATTTTCGGCAAACACTGCCTGTAATCACAAAAGGAACACGCGCCGATGTCATCAGAGTATGCTTAAAACCATCTCCCATATGGAGTTCCGTTAAAACTCCGGCATTCCTATCATGCTGTTAAGAAACTTGAGCCCTCCCAACATGTGTAATGGTACAAGGCTACTGTGGGCAGCAGTGGGACAACTTGCTTATATTCCGCGGATACCCATGATTCCGACGGATTTGCCAATATCGTTCAAAAGGCTGCAGTTTCCAGTCAAAGATTCATTTGCCCTCACGATAAATAAGTCCCAGGGTCAAACATTCTCTCTGGTGGGCATTGACTTGAAAAAGGATTGTTTTTCCCATGGGCAGTTATACATATGTTGGCTTATCTCGAGTTGGAACTCCAGAAAACCAATACAATTTGCTACCATACAATAGCACAACATCAAACATAGTATTCAGAGAAGTCTTAAACAATTAACATACTCGCCCAATACATACTAGCAGCCAACAAGAAATAAAATAAACATAAAATAAATCCCAAATACTCAGTAGGTACTAAGAACCACACAAGATAATTTCATCACAAGTAAAAAAGTTTGACGCCCTGCGAAGTGGGCACGGGTCAGCTAGTTTTTAATAAAATCATTATTTTGCATTAAATATAAAGAAATTTCGGGATTTTTCAGTTTTTCCTTCCTTTGTAGGCTAAACAATAACTGTATTCAAAATTTGGAGCTTGTGGGTCTGCTAGAAGTAGCTTTTAATTTTGATGATCGGTGAGTCAGTGACAAAATTAAAGAACTTTGACCAGCGATAATTCGTAAACTACTGGTTCAAATTTAATGTAATTTGGAAATATATCTAGCTATGTAATGCCCTCTTGGTCACTGAAAATTTAGGATTCTAGTTTTTTCCGCAACGAAGTTACAGGGGGTCGAAAATGGCCCGAAAGGCTTCGAGAAAAGGATGTTACGGCCGTGCGTCGACTTGGCGGGGGCACTACCGTGCCCTCAGAAAAACTGCCTAGAGAACTACATACATACATATATGTAGTTCCCAATACATAGGCGGAGTTCTACGTTTTCGATTGTGAAACAGTCGAAATTATGCCCCAAGCTTTTTTTCTTTCACTGTAAAGTTCACAGTTATTTATGAAATTTGAAAATAAATAAATAAATGTTTTTAACCAGATGCGATGTAATCATGCTTATGATAACTACAATTTTTGTATACACAACAAACCATTTAAAATTTGCCTCATTGGAGATGCATCTAATTAAAAATTATATTTTATGTCCCCACCCCAGTTAATTCGCTTGCATCACTATGTAAACTATTTTATCTCCCTGAGAATGCTTTAATTGAAATTTTAATCCTGTGCAGTAGTGTACATATACATATATTTCCCTTTCGAGCACCCGGGCGGAGTTAATTAAGAAATTTTCAGATCCTTTAAATTACTAGAAATTGGGAAGAGAACCATAAATAAATGCTCGCTTCCTTCAGCTGAAAGTCAGAACTTATTATTCGTCACGAAGTTTTGTTTGCTTAGGAGGCTTCGCTGCGGTAGCTTGTACAATCAATTAGTGAAATGTTTTTGGCAAACAAAAGACCAAATACGGTAAGACTTGGGCAAACACAGTTTTAGGAATGTTTTCAGTTGCCCTCACATGCTTTAATCATCAGTTCGTTGTTTCTGTAGAGGACTTAATTGAACCCTATTAAAATAGTGACTGTCGCCGTATAGGCTTTGTTCGTATCTATGAAGTAACCTGACGCGAGTTTCTACAAAGGAAGTAATACGCGCAAACACATTGTAATTTCAAATTTTCATGATAAAATTCCTTGCATTTCATTGCAAGTCCTTTATCTCCTACCATCCGCTTAGAAACTTCTGGCTTGCTCTTAACTGGCTAACCTTTAGAGCAACTTTGTTTTTACGATTTTACTTTGAGGCAGACAAAAATTATTCCTTTTAATTTTTTCACTTTCTAAAGAACCTATCCCAAGTCGTAGTCGAAAGAACCATCCTTGGAGCCTTTTATTTAATATTTTACATTAGGTGATGACATAATTAATTACGTACCTACTTTCGTTTTGTACGCTATTGCGATTTTCCTCTGCAGACGTGTGTCACACACGAATAAAGGTATATATGTATGTATGGAGCACTAGTGAGATTTAAGATAATGGATAGAGTTAATGGTGCTCTCTATGGTATATATTTTTTGGAGAAAATGTTATGTTTATGAAAGGACGAGATAAAGACATTCCTAAGGAGCTAGTTTATGTGAATGTATGCCCTGTGTGCTTGATACTTTTGACATACATATGTGGAGTTATTTTAATGAGTAGATGCACCTTCCTAATTTATAAGGCAACTGAATATTCAAGAAAGTTTTCGGTACCTCGGCGATGCACGCTGCATTGCTTACGCCTGAGTATCGTTCCTTTGATAATTATATAGTCTAATGGACTATGAATTATTACTAAGATGCCTTTTCTAGCTAATTGTAAGAGTATAATTAGTCCAATTCACACCCAATAATGTCCACTACTCTAAAAACAAATAAGTCATATAAAGCTGAGTCCCCAACAAAAACTTAACAAATGAATATGTACAATAAATTAGGATATTTGCCTATGAGTACGTACAAAACGAACTTCTATTAATTTAATATGTTGGTGCTTAGGTGTTTACTGTAATGAAATAAGCTTCCAATGATTTGCTCGTCTTGACGTTGATTTAACCTTTAGTGTTACAAGAACAAAACTTGAATAATTAACGTTTTAGTATAAAAAAGGTTTATATGCACATTTTGCAAATTATATAATACTTTTTCCATGTTTTGTTTTTTGTTTTATACTAATTTTTAATTATATTAAAAAGTATCTGACTAGCCAGGTCCCACGCGGTGTATCATAAATTCTACTTAAGTTAAATACTACTAAGAAGCTCAAGCTTGGTACTTTAATCAGTTTAGGATGTATAGAAGTGTCACTAAAATTTTTTGTATGTGAGGTAGAACTATATCCCAAAACTCATAGCTACCACGATCCATATCAAAATGGGTTATAAGTTTTTATTGTTAAATATTTAACAAACGCATACATACATATATGAGAGTAGATATCCATGTTTTTGTTGAACTTTGTTATTGCATGGTTGTCTTATGGAAGAGCATTAAACTTACAATTCTTATGTTAATGGCTTATTCGTTATATAAATGATCTTCTACCCTAACATTTCGCTCCACGTATAAAGGCTCAATATTAAGTTATTAAGAATTATAATATCAGCAGTTCTAATACAGTGACTATCACGAAAAACCGGACAACCCTAAAACATACCTTTGCCCCTTAAGTTCAGAAATAGTAAAAAGGAAAGAACGATTTATTTTTTCTAAATGTATACTTTCTATATTGTTTAGTATCTAAATACAAAATAAAAATTCTCTTCATCTATACTAATATTATAAAGCTGAAGAGTTTGTTTGTTTGTGTGTTTGAACGCGCTAATCTCAGGAACTACTGGTTCGAATTGAAAAATTCTTTTTGTGTTGGGTAGTCCATTTATCGAGGAAAGCTATAAGCTGTATAACATCACGCTACGACCAATAGGAGCAGAGCATCAATGAAAAATATTGCAAAAACGGGAAAAATTATTCCTTTTGAGAGCTTCCGTTGCGTGCGCTGCGTAAACGGTTAAAGTTACGTAAAAATCATGTATGACGGAATTGTTCCCCTTTAAAAATTCTACAACCTTTTTTATGGTAATCAAATTTGTTCTAAAATAATGCATTATTTGCGAAAGTGTTTTGATAAACATGATATTAATCCTTATCCAAATAAATACGTTATTCATCACAAGTATTTAATTTTGAACAAAATTGCCCTTGACATCATTTGATTTCAATGAATATCTTAGGAGATATCACAGTTTTAGAATAACTCCACAACAAAATAATGATCAAGCACCATGCGCGCATTTATGATGTGCATGGCGGGCGGTCATAAGGGGGGAGGGCGGGTGAAACCGTGGGGCACAGCTAGTATGAACATAACTTAAAACCAAAAAGTACAAAAAAGAGCTCACAATAAAAATCGAACATACAATTCAATATTTCGTGGTATTGATTCCACAAGCTTTTGGCAATAGGATGGCTCTATTTTCTGCCAATCTGCAATTATAAAGTAGCCATTCCCTTACTATTGCGGCAGTGTGTTTAGGGTCATTATTCTGGTAAAAGATAAAATTTCTAAAAATCCCTAACTTTTCAACACTTGACCGCAAATGGCTTCGTAATATATTAAGGTATTTGTATTTGTCCATGATGCCCTCGATAAAATGCAGGGATTCGAAATCAGTAGTGCCCTAGTATGAAATTTTATTTAAGCTGGTTGGTTTGCAATAATTGTGCGGCCATATTATTTCCAAATTTTTATAGTAGGTTAGAAATTAGTGACCTTCAGATACCCTAAGAACTAATGGTTTAAATTCGTTCAATTTATTTGCGATATTGGGTTCGCCATCTTAATTTTTTAAATTTCGAAAGTAAATTCGCAATCAGGATCTCGTGGCCCCTCGAATTTGCAATTGCTTTTCGCCATTTTAAAGCCAGTGAATAAAAATTGGTCTACATATAGGATATGGGATCTGGGGGCACGGTAGTGCCCCCGCGAAGTCGACGCACGGCCGTAACATCCTTTTCTCGAAGCCATTCGGGCCATTTTCGACCCCCTGTAACTTCGTTGCGGAAAAAACTAGAAGCCTAAATTTTCAGTGGCCAAGAGGGCATTACATAGCTAGATATATTTCCAAATTACATTAAATTTGAACCAGTAGTTTACGAATTATCGCTGGTCAAAGTTCTTTAATTTTGTCACTGACTCACCGATCATCAAAATTAAAAACTACTTCTAGCAGACCCACAAGCTCCAAATTTTGAACATAGTTATTGTTTAGCCTACAAGGGAAAGAAAAAATGAAAAATCCCGAAATTTCATTATATTTAATGAAAAATAATGATTTTATTAAAAATTACGTTCATTCAAAAAATAACGCATGCGCTTGTACTCATGCTTGCCACTGGCCGCGATTGAATTTTGAAAGGATGAATGTAGTAGGCTATGAATCGTTCTGGGGGCAAGGTAGTGCCCCCGCCAAGTCGATTAGTTTATTCGAATTTTGAATTTTAGTTAGCGTTAAGCCCATAGAGGAAGGAAAAAAAGGAAAAATCCCGAAATTTCATTATAGTAAATGAAAAATACATCAATGCATCTGAGAAAAATCAATAGAGACAGGGAGTGGGCTTTAAGAAAATCAGTAGCTGACGGACAACAGATGTATATTACCCTCTAAAAAAAGAGGAGGATGGCCTACAAAAAGAAATGAGATCCCATCAAAAACATAAAATGTAAAAAAATGCCAAATCTCGCAACGCAGTTCTTCTGCCGTAAAAAGTTGTGAGATCTTATGTAAAACCAAGTCAGTTATATTAGTTAGTGTCTATGGAAGCACCTATTCAACAACTTTGTTATAAATTGTTATCTAATCAATTACCTATCAACATTTATAGTGACCGTATCAATATTAGACATCTTTATTTCTATAATAACTATAATGACTTGGCAATTGCACGGTAACATATTCTACTAATTAAAATACTGGCCGTGCAATTGCCAAGTAATTATAATTATTATAGAAATAAAGATGTCTAATATTGATACGGTCACTATAAATGTTGATAGGTAATTGATTAGATAACAATTTATAACAAAGTTATTGAATAGGTGCTTCCATAGACACTAACTAGTATAACTGACTTGGTTTTTGCATAAGATCTCACAACTTTTTACGGCAGAAGAACTGCGTTGCGAGACTTGGCATTTTGTTACATTTTATGTTTTTGATGGGATATGTACATATATTTACATATAGCAATATGTAGGGATTGTATCTGGAATTCAATGCAAACTTAAGAAATGTTTTCAATGCAAACTTATTTAAAATAATTACAGCACGAACAGCACCTCACACTTTCCGAAATTCGCCCTAAGGCACACAGCAGGTGTATACAATGAATTTGTTCGTTCAAGTACCTAATAATATATGAGGAGCTGGCGAACAAAACGGTATAATTACGCATCTGGTCAAAATCCTTTTTTTTTTACGGTCCGGAGGTTTTGGGCCCGCTGAATTTGAATCTCAACTCATTTTCAATAAAAACCTTCTAAAACAGTGTTAAAATTGCATCCAAAGTTCATGGTTTCGATCATAATGGTATAATTACAATAAAGTTTCAACAGCATTGAATAAGCGAGCGCGTTTTCGTTCAAAACGGAATAATTTTCATACAAATTTGCAAGATGTCAATCAAAATGGATTAAGTGACCTTTTTTTTGTTTTTCAAGTGAAACTTTTATTCTATCGCATTTAATGAAAAAGAAAGTATTTTAAGTACCCAAGATTTTTTTCAAAAAAGAAGATTATTTTTTTTTTTTTTGTTGATTAAGAAATGTAGTAGTAAATAAACGAATTTAACTGATTTTGGTTTAGATTGACCTAACCTAACTCACAAAAAACTTATTGCTAGCAATCAAAAGGGCTTAATTGCATCCTCGTGACAATCAAAAACGTAATAATTGCACCGATTGCAAACAAAACGGCATAATTGCATTTTACAAATTTAAATATCTTCCGTTGTATTAGACATAGCAATCTGGATTTAACATATGTCAAATCAAGTCTCAAACTTCATATAGATAAATTAAAACCCCCGCCAAAAGCTCACTGTAAGTATGTCTTTCAGTTTTTTACTGCTCCCGTAAAATTTAATTTTATGTAATTATACCGTTTTGTTCGCCAGCTCCTCATATGTTATGATCTAGCATCTGGTAAGTAATTTAAACAGGAGACTGTTTTGTGTATCAAAAATTTGGCAAACTGATTGTTCAGAGAATTGCTTAGCTTTCACAACATAAACAAAGGAAGATTTTCCAAATTTTAATATAAACAACATTCGTTAACCCTTCCATTCTCAGTACTTTTTGATTTTCATTTCAGTTGATCTAATATGCTTAAAATACATCCTGTAATCCAATTAATGCAATGGTATTAATCATACCCTATGAGCAAGGCATCTACATACATACATAAAGGTATAGACATACATACGTACCTCTCCTTTCTTTTTAAGTTAAAGTTTTTTTTGAAGTGTACCTACTTACTTTAGCCACTCTAAGTCTTGTCAAGGATAATGCTTTTATAAAAATAAGCTAGTTCAGAATGCATCTTCTAAAGCTTCCACCTATTTCTCGATCGATCTACTATTGTGAAAAAGAAGCAAAATTACATTAACTTAAATAAAAAAAATTGCACTTACAGTTCTGTTATTTGTCGGGGCGATATTTTTAATGTATTTTTTCTTACTTTCAAAAGGATGAATGCAAGGGAAAGGCAATAAATTTAATTACCATTTCTTTTGGTTTTTTGTTTTTTTAAAAATAGTATGGCTTTATTGTTGGGTATATGCATATCAATAAAATACTAGTTAATATTATTGAAACTGTTGAGAAGGAAAGCTTTGCGAATAGGTATATTGAATTTGATATTTTGCTTTTCAATCTGGCACCCTTGACCCAGGATTATGAAACGCTCATTACTTTACGAATATAAAATTAAAAATACAATATTGTGAGCAGGCACAAAATTCGTCTATTTTATTTATTTCATGAATACATTTCAACTCTTCACAATTATGAATAATTCTTATAAGAACGTGCAGGATACTTATAGGAAAAAGACAATGAGCAGGTGTAATTAAAAGTACAATTTAAGAGAGAAACAAAAGGGAAAAAAAGTAACTAGATGAAGTTATAAATAGAAGAAAAATTGCTTGCGATAATGAGATCAAAAGGCCTTAAAGTAATCGAGAAGTTTTTCCGGGATAATGCGACTGCTACAACTCCTTAGGTCAATTCGTAAATCATTCCAGGGTCTGATGAGCTTTACAGAAAAGTACCGCTCCGTAGAATCATATCGAAAACGAGGAGTCACTAGGGAAAATGTCCGGGAGGAACGCAAGAAATTTAATTTTTCAAAAAGACAGATAACTAGATAGATAACTAGACAGATAACTAGAACTTTCGCTGTAGCCCACATTTTTGTATGCTAGTGTAAGGCTTCATGAAAGTGGGCAGGACGGATGCAGCATATATACATATATATTGTTTTTGGTCTGAGGCTAAAACATATTTCACGGTCGAGTTAAAGGCAACATTAAGCTTATGCAATGAACATGAGTCAAGCCTACAACACAATTTACACCCTAAAGCCAATAGCAGTATAATTAGCGAACGAACAACCAGCAGTTTTATGTTCTGAGCAGGGACGAAACTGTTATAAGTAAAATAAAAAAAAATTACAATTTAACTGTTATAATGACGATTTCTTTTGTTACGATATAATAATAAAAGTTAACAATTGACATTTATTTTTTTCGATCAAGAATAACAATTATCAAATAACTTTTAATAGTCAGATCAGGAATAAAAGTTATCAGATGATTTTTATTGTTGTAGATCGACAATAAAAGTTATCAGATGATTTTTATTTTTTCAATCAAGAATAAAAGTTATCAAGTGATTTTAATTTTTTTAGATCAGAAATAATAGTTATCAAGTGATTTTAATTTTTTTGATCACGAATAAAAGTTATGATGTGATTTTTATTTTTTAAGATCAAGAATAAAAGGTATCGAATGATTTTTATTTATTCAGATTAGGAATAAAAGTTATGAAATGATTTTTATTTTTTTCGATCAGGAATAAAAGTTATTAGATGATTTTTATGCTTTAGGTCAGGAATATAAGTTATCATCCTATATAGTATGTTGTAAATAAAGGGCGAAGACGAGACTAAATTCAGATAAATTTATTAGGAATCGATAACAGTAACAAAATTCGTTTGCAAAATAGTTTAGTTTGTACGCTTCCACTGCGCTTCTTTGACCGACTGTGGCGACCGAGTCGACTGACGTTTTTTGCACTTTAAGTCCGCGGGATTGCCAGCTCTATAAGATGAAGGGAGTTCGAAAAAACTCCAATACTTCCCCTCAATCCAAGGACGACCGTTGTAGAATTAGATTCACACAAGTTCATTTACAATTCATTATACAAATTCAAAAATAGAGTACATTCTGGATTAGTGTTTGCGCTCGAGTCCCAATAGCTCGATACACTTCTTGTGTTTAGGATTGGTTAGGGGTTTTGTGAGCAAGTCGGCGGGCATGTCCTCGGTATAAATGTGAGATATTTTTATTATTTTTTTTTCTTGTAGCGATTCTCGGACGAAGTGGTGTCTCACGTCTATATGTTTGCTGCGAGCATGGTATGAAGGATTTTCTGCGAGCTTCAGTGATCCAAGATTATCGTTAAATATGGTTGCATCCGCCAGCTCGGAGAAACCCAACTCCAAAAGGAAATTTTTCAAATAGATTACCTCCTTTGTGGCCTCCGATAGTCCCATGTACTCTGCCTCGGTGCTAGAAAGAGCCACGGTTCGCTGTTTCCTGGCCTCCCAGGAAATTATGCCATTTCCTATCATTGTTACATACCCAGTGTATGATCTGCGATCTGTAGTGCAGTTGGCCCAGTCGGCGTCCACAAAACATCTCAATGGGGTAGAACCAGGCCTAAAGATGAGTCCCAAGTCAATGGTACCTTTAAGGTATCGTAATATGCGCTTGGCAGCAACCCAATGAGTATTGTCGTGATCGTCGTTGAATTGACTGAGATAGCTGACGGCGAATGCGATGTCGGGTCTGGTGGACACAGCAAGATACATAAGCGAACCTATAAGTTCGCGATATGGTACGATTGGTTTTTCCTCTCCGGAATTGTGACCAGTTTTGGCGAGCTTCGTGTCTGGACACAATGGAGTTAAAACAGGCTTAGCGTCAAACATCCCGAGCCGATGTAGTACTTCGGTGACGTAGCCTCGTTGATGCATAGTTATACCGTCCTGATCTCGTGAGAATTCTATTCCGAGACAGTAGCTTACGTCCCCCAGGTCCCTCAGACGAAAACAATTAGATAACTTCTCCTTGATGATCTCGAGCTGTGTCATGTCTCTGGAGAAAAGTAAGAAATCATCAACGTATGTAGCGATCAATACCAAATTATCTCCTTTTCCGATGTAATAAATACACGGGTCCGCACTGCAGGGGACAGCTCCGAGTTCCAGTAGACTTCTCTTCAGCGTGTGATACCAGTTTCTCCCGGATTGTTTAAGCCCGTAGAGAGACTTTTTTAGGAGAAATACTTTGTCCCCCGAACTCAATTCCTTATGCATCTGAATTGCCTTCCGCTGAATGTCACTATTGGGGGCTTCCGTCTCGATTAGGACTTCCAATGTTCCAATGATGTGCTTCGGAGGGTCCAGATAAATTTCTTCTTCAATTTCGCTGTTTAGATACGCGGTGGTGACGTCAAGGTGATGAATCTTCATTTTCGTTTGAGCCGCTAAGGTGACCAGCAGACGAATCGAGCTTAATCTGGAAACAGGTGCAAAAGTCTCATTAAAGTGTATACCTGGTTTTTGAACAAAGCCTTGAGCGACTATCCGAGCCTTCTTCTTTTGAACGGTTCCGTCCGAGTTGAATTTTTGCCTCAAGACGAATCGACTTCCGATTGTTTCGATGTTACCCCTCCGTGGTACAGTTTCCCAGGTATCGTTTTCGATGATTGACTTCGTTTCCAAGGCCATAGCCCTGTACCAATCTTCGGATTCCGGCCCAAAAATGGCTTTCCTGATAGGTTCCTCTGACAAAAAAATGAATTCGGAAACCGAGTTCCCTGTCTGTTGATCAGTGGTATTGTAAATCTTTCGCGGTCTTCCCCTCGTTCCCGTGCGTTCCAAACGTGGTCTGCCTGGCCCTCGCCGTTCGTTTTCCTGGCCGGCTTGATTTTCCTCGAGTACCTCGACTTGACTCTCAGGTTCGGCTTCGTCCTCAAGTTGACCCTCAGATCGATTGCTGTCGTCGTTGTCTGGCAAGGGAGGAGACTCTATAAAGACTTCGCCTGGATGCTTTTGCCTTTTATCTTCTCGAGATTTTTCCACTGAATCAAAGAAATTTTCGGGGATAATTTCAGAATGTTGGATAGGTTTATGTAGTGTGCTGACGAATTCGACGTCTCGTGATATTTCGACTCGCTTTTTCGATGGAATCCAGACTCTATAGCCTTTTGATGTGTCAGCATATCCCAAGAAAACGCCTTCACGGCCCCGCGGTTCCATTTTCCCAATTCCAGGTTTTCTCCTTAGGCAGTAGACTTTGCTTCCAAATTCGATGAGATGGCTTACGTCGGGAACTTTTCCGGTCCATTTTTCGTAGGGGGTTTTTCCTTGTAAGCTTCTAGTGGGTACTCGGTTTCTAATATAGTTGGCGCTTGAGACCGCTTCAGCCCAAAAAGAGGGAGGAAGTCCGGCCTGGATTAACAGGCACCTCGCCATTTCAAAGAGGGTGCGATTCTTCCTTTCGCTGATTCCGTTTTGTTCCGGGTTGTAGGCAATTGTACATCTTCTCGAAATGCCGTGTTCCTTCAAAAATTCTTCGAATTCGTTGTTTATGTACTCGCGTCCGTTGTCTGTCTGTAATTGCTTTATTTTTCCATTCTTCTGGTTTTCCACCAGCTGCTTGAATTCCTTGAAGCATTTGAGTACTTCATTCTTAGACCTCATGAACCTTACCTCCGTCCACCTTGAGTGATCATCTATAAAGGTGACACAGTATTTGGCGCCTCCGAGCGATTCTGTCCTCATCGGACCGCACACGTCCGAATGGATAAGTTCTAGCAAAACTGTGCTTCGATCCGATGATTTAGGGAACGGGGTTCTGGTCATCTTTCCCTGCAAGCATATATCGCAACTGATTTTAGCATTTGTACAAGAAAATGTCAAACCCTTCATAGTTTTATTTCGTTGCGCATTTATGAGGTCGGCGAAGTTCAAATGGCCGAGTTTCCTATGCCACAATACGAGATTGTTATTGGCTGGGTTTCCAGAGTCCATGCTGTACCATCCGTTGCTGGCAGATTCATTAAAGTAGTACAATCCCTCTGTCCTGTCCGCTATCAACCTAGTTCGGCCGTCTTTATCGATCACCCGTGCATGGTCCTTGGTGAAGAATACATCATATCCGTTGTCGGTGATTTTTCCAACTGAGATTAAATTTGATCTCAAATCGGGTACGTACAATGCGTTCTTGAGATCAACCCTGGTTTCTGAATCGGGCGAACCGGCTAAGAACGAAACCTTTCCTCTAGCGTGAATTTCCGTCGATTCTTGATTCGCCAGGTTTAATAATCCGCGTCCGGATTCTTGAGTTTCACCGAAATATTTCAGCTGCTTACAAATGTGGCTGGTGGCGCCGCTGTCCAGACACCATCTGGTAGAAGCTTTTTCAACGGTAAGAGCCTCCGATACCCGCAAGCTTATGTCTTCGGTTTTCCTGGCAGTTTGTGGAACTTCATTTTTGTGTTTACAGTCAATGGCTTTATGCCCGAATTTTCGACAACGGTGGCACTGGAATGGAAATTTGTCTTTAGAATTTGCGTTCCCGTTTTCGTTTCTTTTCGATTTATTTTTGTTAAAAGAACTACGTTTTTGTCCGTGTCCGCGAGCTAGCATAGCGTTCTGAACTTTTGAACACGAATCACCACGAGAGTCACTCTCTTCGATTACCTTGACTCGTAAGCTCTCTAGGGACTGTAACTCGTCGCGCGCTTTAATGGCACACCGAAAGTTCTCGTAACTACGCGGTAAACTGCACAATAACATCACTGAAAGCAAGTCTTGGTTGAGATCTACTTCCATCTCTGTCAGCTTGTCAACCAGTGGCGGCCCGTGGTCTCCTAAACAGAGGAGGCAGAAAATTCAATAATATAATTTGTGGTCCCACGCTCGCCACAAATAGTGACAACCTCCTTTGATACCATTGTTTCCTCTACACTACATACGTAGATATACAAATTCTGTTTTTACACGGTAGATACGTTCCAGAAAAAACCGTGTAAAAAAAACCGTGCAAAAAAAGACATTAAGTAGGTACATAGGTACATAGAAAAGGAGGGGACTAGTTCCATATCCTCCAATTCAACCCTGTAAGAAATACGTAAAATATAATGATTCATACAAAAAACTATTAAGAGAGTCTTTTTATAAAAGCCAAATTAAATTTTTATGTGCATTCATGCACAGTTTATTTCATAAAAACAACAATTCTTAAAGTATGTACATATTATGTAGATACATATTTTTATTTAAAATTTAAATCGTGCTAAATCGAATAAAATCGTGTAAAAACGGAATCAAATTTTTTTTGCAGACCGTGTTAAATCAAAACCGAGTAAGAACAGAATTAGGTGTATACCTATTAAAAAAAACCAAAAACAAAATATAATAAGAATTCAAATTTCGCGCGATTCTGCTTTCTACTCCCAGTTTATGCAGATTCGCTTTTGCACAAATAAGCTCAATCTTAAAACTTTCGATCGGAGGCTTGCCTCTTTGGCACGCACACGCAGAATTCTCAGGCCGTGTGTTTACTCAACAAAAAGCCACACACAGCCTTACAATTGCTTTACCCAGCTTTATGCTTAAAGTCTTCTCGGAGGCAGTCGAAGCGTAGCCTCCTCTGTCACGCACACAAAGAATTTATAGTTCGCCGCCGCATGCCTCCCAAGTGTGTTGCACATGCTATCTGTGCGGCTAGCTTCTGTGTCACCCCCACACAGAACTCAAAGCTGATTTGTCCAACTGGCCGACAAAAAGAGCTTGAGCATTCGGAATTTTCTGTTGGATTCAGTGCAAAACGAAAGTTCCGGCTGCAGAAGCTCTTTTATTCGCATATAGTGGTTTCAAAGAGGCTCGCCTCACGTTGATTTTATACAGGCAATTTTCATCATACAATGCAAGGAAAGCATTACCATAGCTGCAAAAATGACAAAACATTGCCAGACTATATAAATCAATTTTCATTCTTATTTCTTTGACATTTGAACATATTTTACTCACAAAATAAGTTTTTGCATTGAATATTTTAGATTTTTTCTTTAAATTACAATTTAAGAACTGCAAAACTTGACAGAGGAGGCACTGCCTCCCCTGCCTCCTCTGACGAGCCGCCACTGTTGTCAACGGTGTCAAAAAATTTATTCATGTGTTCGCGTGCGTTCCCGCCTTCTTCCATGCGTTGCTGTATGAGTTGTTTGAGAAGCATCGATTTTCTAGCGGGACCTTTAGATTGATAAATTCCTTCGAGTTTATTCCACATGTCCCTTGAAGTAACACAACCTTTCACTTGTTTTAATTCCGACGCGCAAATTGAGAGGATGATCTCGGATTTTGCCTTTTCGTCGTTTCTGTCCCACGCCAAAAGTTCATTAGAACGATTCACGTCGCCTGCTATCGGTTCCGGCTTTATATTCCTGCCACTCACATAATGCCAGAGATCATTTTTGATCAACAATGTTTGCATTTGCATTTTCCAAGTATCGTAGTTGTCTTTATTGAGCAACTCGATCCTTGTAATGGAATTCATGGCGCTCTAGCGGTGCAGTCTCACTTTTTATTTTTTTTGTCACACAGTTTCACTTTTAGTCTCTTTTTAAGTTTGAGCGTATCAGCGCCCTGGGCCCATAACCTGTTGTAAATAAAGGGCGAAGACGAGACTAAATTCAGATAAATTTATTAGGAATCGATAACAGTAACAAAATTCGTTTGCAAAATAGTTTAGTTTGTACGCTTCCACTGCGCTTCTTTGACCGACTGTGGCGACCGAGTCGACTGACGTTTTTTGCACTTTAAGTCCGCGGGATTGCCAGCTCTATAAGATGAAGGGAGTTCGAAAAAACTCCAATATAGTATTATCTATTTGAGTTATTTTCCCGTTATTAGAGAACATTTTCTTAGTAACGTTTAACTAGACCTATCAACGGCTCTGAATCTGAATAGAGGACTAGGTAAATAACAATGTTTGAAAATCATTTGAATTAATGTATATAGCATGATAACTTATATTCCTGACCTAAAACATAAAAATCATCCAATAACTTTTATTCCTGATCGAAAAAAATAAAAATCATCTCATAACTTTTATTCCTAATCTGAATAAATATAAATCATTCGATACCTTTTATTCTTGATCTTAAAAAATAAAAATCACATCATAACTTTTATTCGTGATCAAAAAAATTAAAATCACTTGATAACTGTTATTTCTGATCTAAAAAAATTAAAATCACTTGATAACTTTTATTCTTGATTGAAAAAATAAAAATCATCTGATTACTTTTATTGTCGATCTACAACAATAAAAATCATCTGATAACTTTTATTCCTGATCTGGCTATTAAAAGTTATCCGATAACTGTTATAAAGCTCTGATTATAAAAAAAAGTAAAAATAACGATTAACTTTTAATTTTTTACGGTTAAAATTATAAATCTCAAAATTTGCATGTTAATGGAAAGTACGTTTCCAACGGATCATATATTTCTATGTGTTTTATAAATCGGACCACTCCTTCTAAATGATTTTTTAATATAAAATTTGAATAATAACTGTTATAATCGGTCCCTGGTTTAAAGTCTCACTTAATTTTGACCCATTAAGCGTAGCTATGATAGTTACTGGTGCAGCTGATATTTTAGATAAACAACAATTCTATACGTTCATATAACATTTATGTATTACTAATAACTTAATTTAACATGTCTTTATTCGATAAAAATCCATTGCATATTCAAAACTAAGCATTAAAACGATATTGTCATAGATTCAATAAAAACCGAAAAAAAATGTCAAAGTTTGAACGGCCATATCTCAGTCAATTTTCATTAAAAAAAATGTACAACCCGTCATTTTGTAGGAAATTTTATATACTTGTTTTTCTATGATGGAATGTCTTTCCCTATCTCTGCTCAGAAAAAAGTTATTTGCATAAAAGTAAAAAAAAAAAAATTGAATTTTTTGCATTTTTTTGTTAAAGTTTTTTAAATATATTTTCAACTAAACATTTTTTTTCAATTTTTTAAATAAGCCATTTCGATATAAAATCATGTTCTCTACAAAATTTGTCATATAAAAAAATCCCAAATTTTGCTTCGTTTTCGAGATATACTCAAAAAACCAAAAGCATTGCATTTCCCACCCTGTATATAATTTCCACCCCTCTAATTTAATAGCACTTCGCGGCTTTTTCATCCTTAATAACCAATTGAACGATTCGTGCAATAAAAACCCTTGAACGTCTTAGTTCCTTTTGAAATGACATAATTAATAGCCTATAGTTAATTTCGGGAGATTTAGAAAAAACTGAAGGGATTTCGGGTTTCCGGCCAAATATCAATTCAAATGGTGTGAATCCAGTTGCGGTACTGGGTGTGGTATTATTAACGAAAATTGCGTACTTTATCCAAGAGTCCCAGTCATCTTGAGACTTATTGATAAAACATCGCAGATACTCTGTAAGATTTCTATGGCTGCGCTCGCATGACCCGTTACTTTGTGGTCTATATGTCGAAGTCTGAATTTTTTTTATTTTTAGCAATTTGCATGTTTCTTTGAAAATTTGGCTCATGAAATTAGAACCTTGATCTGTTAAAAGATATTTAGGAGCACCATAGCGAAAAATTATTTCTGTAACCAACATTTCGGCAATTACATTTGCATCCTGTGATGGAATTGGGATCGCATCAGAGTATTTCGTGAGATCGTCGATAAACGTAAGTAGGTATTTATTTCCAGCCTGAGTGGTTGGGAAGGGGCCTACTATGTCCATCGATATCTTTTCGAATGGTTCGCTTGCGGTGGATGTTATTATCAAGGGTTCCTTAGTGTATTTTGTAATTTTATTTCGTTTACAAGTATCGCGATTTCTTATGTATCTTTTGATATCTTTATATATGTTCCGCCATTTATATTTCATTTTAATTCTTTTAAATGTCCTATTTACGCCACAATGTCCCCCAAGTGGCTTATTATGATATTCCTTGAGTATATTTAATTTTTCGTCTTCTGAAAGCTCTTCGCTAAAATTACCGTGGTAGATGTTGATATCAAAATTACTTGCCTTAAAAATATACCTGATCATCGACCGAATTATGTCGTATTTTAAATGACTGTACTGTGATAATGTAGAGGGATTTATCATTGAAACTTTAGAGATTTTCTGTGCGATCATTACCTCTTTTAAAGAAAGTAACACTTCAAAGATGTCTTCATATTGTGGTTTTCCTGTGACTGAATGTGTTATTAGAAGGATAGCCGACGATCGTTGTCTAGTTTTAAAATGTTGACATGGTGTTTGAGGACATCTTCTGGAAGTTTGGATTCTGCGAGTATTGATTTAGTGAATTCATCTAGGATTATTTCTTTATTAACGAAGAATGCAACGTGACTACAGGAACTATTTAATATACTATCGTCACTATCGTGTACCTGATTATTAATGATTACTTTATTTTTTCGGTCACTTGAAAAGTTTGGGAAAGATAGACTGTTAGTTAAGTTGGTGACTAAATTATGATCGTTTGGAAAGGAATCCTTTGGTTCTTTGTTCTTGGTCTGGGTAGAGGTTGGGTGTAGAGTTATATTACGGATTCGTTCGACTTAGGCAGTCAGCATTGGTATTGGTTGTTCCCTTCTTGTATATTATGTCATAGTCGAACTCTTCCAATTTTATTTTCCTATTGCGTATCCACTAGCAACAGTTGTCAGGAAAAATTCCTTATTGAAATCAGGGTATTGTAAAAGCGGTGGATTTGTTAAGGCTTCCTTTAATAGGTTTAAGGATTCAACACATCGCGAAGTCCACAGAAAAGGTTGATCCTTTTTGAGAAGGTTGGTTAAAGGTTGAGAATGTTTGTTTTGAATTTGAAGGCAAAGTTCTTGATAAACCGGCGATAGTAGCCAGCTAGACCAAGAAACGCTTTTATCTCTTTTTGAGATTTTGGCACTGGAAAGTTTCTAACACTGTTTACTTTATCCGGGTCCGGAGAGACACCCTTTTCGTTAATAATATGGCCTAGATATGAGAGCTCTGGTCGGAAAAATTCACATTTTTCAGGCTTAATTTTGAGATTGTGTGAACGTAGGCGTTTAAAGACTTCTTTTAATTTTTCATTGTGTTCATTAAGTGTTTTATCGAAAACGACGATGTCGCCCATATAAACAAAGATTTGTGATTCTTGAAGGCCAACTAGTACATTGTTTATTAATCTCTGAAACGTCGCTGGGGCTCCTTTCAAGCCGAAGGGCATGCGACAATAGTCAAAATGTCCTAGAGGCGTGGAAAACGCTGTCTTTTCCCTATATGATGGATTCACTTCTATTTGGTGAAACCCACTGGCTAGATCAATAGTGGAAAAGTATTTAGAAGAACCTAACAGATCTAAAATTTCAGTGATATTTGGTAGGGGATAGGCATCTCCTACAGTCACCTCATTAAGTTTTCTAAAATCTACACAGATCCGCGTTTTTGTGACTCCGTTAGCGTTAGGTTTCTTGGGAACAACCACCAAGGGAAAATTCCAAGGGCTTCTTGATTCAGAAATTATATTATCAGCGAGCATATTTTTTACCTGGGTGTTAAGTTCGGATTTTTGAGCTTCAGGTAAGCGATATGGTTTGATGTAAATTGGCTGAGCTTCAGGCGTTTTGATATTGTGTTGGATAGTTTGTGTATACGTTAGTTTTTCGTTGTCAAGATGGAATAGATCGCTGAATTCTGTGCAAATATCAAGGATTGCTTCTTTTTGTTCTCTGGTCATATATTCGGTACGAATTGTGTTTTTAACTTTTACTATTCGGTCATAATCACACTGCGGATTTGGATTATTATTTTCGATGTTTATGTTGCAAATTTGGAATTCGGAAATTTCTATTAGTTCGACTTCCTCAGCATTTAATTCGATATCGTTTTCTTCAGGGTTTGCTACAGAGATTATACATGTATTATTAACTGGTATAGAAATACTTTTTGAAAGGATTAGACCGTTTAGGAGTTGTGTTGCGATGCAGATACATTCACCTTTGAGGTTTGTTTTAGTGCGAGCTATTAGCTCTGACCGTGCTGGAACTACTACTCGAGCTGTCGATGGCTCGAGGTTAGACGAGAATTTTTGTCTTTTGAGAGAGACAGTGAGAGCCTTTCGACCGTAGTCTGACTTTGCATTAAAGTCTTGGAGAAAGTTTTTACCAAAAATGCCATCATTAACGATAGGAAATTGATCATCAACGATATGGAAAGGGTAGTAACGTAATGGCACCGAATACCGTCCACTTAAGGATTCACTACTTTCATTTTCTGATACTAAATTAACAATAGCAAAAATACAAATTTTTCTAGCGGTTTCAATATGAGAAAACGATACTCAATCGTAATAAACTATCCTCGTTCGTCTATTTCATTGTTAAAATATTTAAAATTAATTTTTAACACAACACTAGCCATCATTGAGCTAGGACCCTAATTCCGACCACCATATCGCCCTGATCCCAATATCGACCACTTGTGCCCCTAATACCGACCGGACAAATTTTACTGAAATAAAATATGAAAAGATACGTTTTGTTATCTTATTACAATAAATAATTTAATAACATTTAATAACATTTATTAAAATACAGTGCTGCCGGAAATTTTAGGACCAAACGTTGATTTTGAGCATATATTCTATTCCCAAGCCCATCACTTTTTGACAAGCAGAAGAGGGATGGTGACAACGGGTGCATATAATCTTTGTCTGTCCTTAAATATTTCATAAATTTTTTTTTAATTCATGTACTATTTTTAATACAAATGACCAAAAACGTAATGCAACTGTGTTGAAAATTATGTGACCAATTTTCTTTTATCTTTCTTTAAATTAGAAATAGTACAGTATTTCTCACGATAAAAATTATAAGTTTTTTGTAGAATAGTTTACAGTTCAAGTGTTTGTCACTGTGTCATTCAAACTGTTGTCATTACATGGTGAAGTTTTAATAAATAAACAAAAAAATTCAATATCTTCTCTAAAATAATAAACGAATTGTTAAATTGTTCCAAAAATTGATTTTGTCTTCATTGAATGGAAATAATCCACAAGCGGAAAATGATTTTGGATAAGCTCTGGTGTCATTGATGTGTCGATAGATGTTTTTAAAATTGGTGCAAAATCTTCCCTCCTCATTCGTTCGCCAGTGATGAAAAATTGTCACTTGTAATTCTGAAGTTCAGGATATGTTGTATACACTCCGCGACACCTGATTATAGGCAGTCTCAAATACTCAAGTATTTTAAGTAATGACGAATTCTAAGAAATTGCATATCCCTCATTACATAGAACAAGAAACTGCTAATTACTTTGTGGGATTTTCCCGTGCATCCGATGCATTATTTTTTTTTTATGATTTTTTACCTCAAAATTGCTATAAAAACCGGCGACACTTGAAATCCGTCTGGTCGGAATTAGGAGCATATTATATTGTCCGCATACCTCAATACCGACCGGTGGTCGACATTAAGATACACTCTAAATTTTGTTGCTTCTAATTCCGACCACAATATTTTTCAATTTTCCTAACGGAAAATAACTAAAAAGCAATAATTTTTTAAATAATCATATTACTTAAAAATATATAAATTGGAAGTAATTATTAATATCATAATAAATGAGCTCGACTATTAATAAAACTCCCATTTTGAACATGTCGATTTTTAGAATTTCGTCGATCCACTCAAGCAAGATCTAGCTTCCGACTAGATTAATAATTTTTTCTACAAAATAATGAATAAATTAACTAATTTTCTTTTTTACTAACGACAAGTCTAGAAATTTATTTATATATTTTACCTGGAAAAAATGCATTTTTATTTAATTTCAACATGGATATTCGCCAAATAGCCAAGTGGTCGGAATTAGGAGCATATTATATTGTCCGCATACCTCAATACCGACCGGCGGTCGACATTAGGATACTCTATAAATTTTGTTGCTCCTAATTCCGACCACAATATATTTCTATTTTTCTAACTGAAAATAACTACAAAAGCAATAATTTTTTATTTAATCATATTACTTAAGAATATATAAAATGGAAGTAATTATTAATATCCTAGTAAATGAGCGCGTTTATTAATAAAACTCAAATTTTGAAAATATCGTTTTTTAGAATTTCGTCGATCCACTCAAGCAAAATCTAGCTTCCGACTACATTAATAATTTTTTCTACAAAATTATGAATAAATTAAATATTTTTTTTTATTAACTACTAGTATAGTAATGTATTTATATGTTTTGCTTGGAAAAAATGCATTTTTATTTAATTTCCACATGGATATTCGCCAAATAGCCAAGTGGTCGGAATTAGGAGGGCGGTCGATAATAGGTGCCGTTACGTTATATGGTTTCTGTACCGAATTTTAAACGAACGTAGCATATTCCTAAAGTTTGGTTTAGGTTGTCGTTAATTCCTCTTAGATTAGATTTTAAGTCGGTTTCGACTATTTCGTTTTCTAATAAGCATTTGAGTTTTAGAAGACAGATTTCACTTCCACTGTCGACTAATCATGAAATTGAGTTATTGTAACAAGAGTCAGATATAAAATTGACTGAGTCGTATTTATGGGAATTCGATAGGGAAATATTGAAGATATTTAATGCCTTTGTGTTATGATTTTCTCTTGAAATTGGATGATCATTCTTTTGATAATTATTCGCATTTTTAGATTGTAAGAAACTTTTAGTAATTGGTAACCTTGATGCATTCAACGAAACTGGAAGAGGCCACGCGATAGCATGGTTTGAAATAGTTTCTGAGTCACTAATATGAAATTTTTTCTCGGATTGGTTTAATTGAATTGGAAGATGCCATGCCCTAGCATGGTTTGAAATTGTTTCTGAATCGCGAGAATGAAAATTGCTTTCGGATTGATGACTTTGAGTTGGAAGGTGCCATGCGCTAGCATGGTTTGAAATTGTTTCTGAGTCCTTCTCAGAGTTCCTTGCGGAATTTGTAATGAAGTTGAAAGCGTTTTTTATTTTATTTTGGGAAAGCACTAAAATTTCGTGGGTTTTCCCAGAAGTTTTCGAGAATTTTACTGAGTTGTTGTTGCTCTTAAATCTCCGGCTCTGGTGGCACCTCCTGTCGCCCCAGGCCGTTCCCCGTTTCCCTGAACATTTTCCTCACTGTTTAATTACACGTACATCTTCTTAATTTCGGATTTTTTAAAGGAATTATTATTACGTGGTGAGTTGGTGTTTGGTTTGGAAAAACAGGTGGAACTAGAATGGCCTGATCGATGGCAGGTTGAACATTTTAGAGGAGGTTTATTCGCATTGCTTGTATGAGGGTAAGACCTTTCTTCTTCAACTGCCGCTTCTATTGCGTCATGTAGGCGCTGATAGCGACTAGCCTTGATTATTAGTTTAACAGGAGGTTGCAGTCCTTTAACGAAGGCTGTTAGTGCGGTTTTGCTATTGAGATTTGTGATTACCGAGGCGGCGTTTATCACTTCAGATGCCATGCATGCATCGTTAAGATCAGACAGCAGTTTTTCAATTCGATTAGCGAAAGTTCGTACACTTTCCCGATAGGTTTGTTTACTATTGACAAGCTCAGTTGTTCTTGAAAATCGCGGGTTGAAGTACAATCGCTATCGCTATCACTATCGTTGGGAGGAAATGACAATTTCCTACGAGCGATACTGCGCGTAAAGCATTTTCGATTCATAAACGGATATGTATTTGCAATTAACGGAATATTTTCACATAATATTTGTATTAACAGCAACGTATGATGGAATTTAGACACAACACAATCTGAACCTAAAATGTAAGATTACTTAAACTGACCTTAACTTTAATATCTGTCGGTAAGTTAGATGACGCAGTACTTCGTTGAGAATTTTGCTGCTGACGAGTTGAATGATGTAGTAATCCGTTGAGAATTTTTCTGCTGACGAGTTGAATGATGTGGTAATCCGTTGAGGGGTTTGATGAATTGGATGATGCAACTAAAACAAAAATCGGTTCGATTTGATGGACGCGAATTGATCTACACGTATTCCCGAACACTACTTATGCTTCGATTTCGACCTCGCACACCTAGCACAACTTTGTAGAGTTTTCGGGTCAACTCAAACACCGAATTTTTAGTTTTAGTATATATCGTTTAATGGTTACTTTTTCACAATTAAGTATTACTTGTCGCTTCCGATGTCTGACTTCAACTAACTTCTGTTTTTGCTACTTAAGCCGAGCGATCGTGGGAACGGGAAAAAATGGGTGCATGGGAAGAATTTTGCGGTTTCGGGATTTCACTCGAAATCTGAGGAGTCTAACGTTGCAGACGCTACGTAAGTGAAATAAGCGCTGCGCAGAATTTGACTGTTAGGGAAATAGAAGAAAATATGAAATTTAAATATATGTAAGCAATTTGAAAAAGAGTTGAATGCTTTATTACAAGGGATCGAATTGTCGTCGGGATCCGTGATAAAAGAATGTTTGAGAAGTTGCAGTTAGAGGCCGATTTCACTTTGGATAAAACCATCCGTACGGTGCGGCAGAGCGAGGCAGTACCCAGATAACACCAGAAATTGACCGGGAAGACTACAGCTATAGTTCATTACACAAAAAGTTCGAGACCAACGCAGCAGACAACAGTCCGCCAATTCAAGAGAAACAGGCGAATTCAAACGGGCGTGAAAGCAATACTAGATGTCCTTGCTGTAGGATTCCTCTCAACACTAGCGCAAGGAAAAAATTGCAGAAAGTGCAATAAAAAGAATCACTGTATTCGTGTTTGTCGATCAAATACGAAACCGCCGCGCCGCTACGGTAAAGGAAGTCGATTACAATCTTATATCATTTTTAGACAACGTATGGAGGGAGACGTGAAGGCAACCCAAGATGAAAACGGTGGGTTGTGGAGGTACTCGTGAACCGAATACCAAATCGCTTCATCATTGATACGGGGTCTCCTATAAACGCAGTTTTTCTGTGTATGTATAGGGGAAAAGACACTCATTGGTCCGAACTGGGAAAAGATGACAGTTACGGGGAAGATTGCAGTTTCTTTGGAATACGGCGTGAAAACAATCCAATCAGAGATCTACGTGTCACTGGAGAAGCCATAGCTGGAGATAGAGAGAACAAATGCAAGGGGTGACGCGCTCTGGAGCTGATGGTTTTTAGCCAATTGTGTTTGCTGGCACTTGCTTGGCCCCCGCCTGTTTGTTGGCTCAACAAACACAACTACCTAACAACTTGGATTGCGACTCAGCTTGAGACACTGGTCAATGTGGCCTTGGTTGCCGTGACCAAAAAGTCACATTCCTGTGACGCCCGCCGGGCAATATTAAATATAAACAACAACAACAACAAGAGATCTACGTGGTGAAAGATCTAAAGGGACCGTTATTAAGTTTAACTACATGTGAAAATTTGAACCTGATTCGCCGAAAAAAGTCACAGGAGGCAGATTATGTAGAGGAAGGAAACGTCCATTTTATTACGAAGGGTTAATCCTAAGATCAAAGTTAATGTCGAAACGGAATTACGGTCACTTTTTCGCGGATTGGGATGCCTACCAGGAACGTTTAAAATAAAACTGGGGCCAAATGCTAATACCCCAGACAGACGGGCACGAACGAATGAACGTTCTCGAAGAATGATCATTGCCGTGTCGTCTGTCACCAAGAATGAAGTTTGAATGAACATTCGTAACTACATTCTCGTTCTCATCAATGAAGTTCCGGAAACTTCATTCGCAGAGAACGAGCATGGAAATCCTGGAACAATCAGCTGATTTCCAGTGTCAAAGTGTGAATTGACAACTGCCAGCCAGCCAGTTGAATTTTAATTCTGTGATCATGGAGGTGGGGAAGGAGCAGGAAGGGTTGCAATACGTTTAGTAGCTTGCGAACGTTTTCGTAAAGTTGCTATTAATTTCACCGATTCACTCGTGCGCATTTTAAACTCAAAAATTCTCGACTGGAATGAAGTTGGCCGTCTGTCATGCATATAAGCCGTCCGCAATTCAGGCCGCACGGCGAGTTTCTACTCCACTAATGGAGAAACTTCAATCAAAATTAGAGAAATGATCGGGCTAAAGGTTATCTAACGTGTAGAGAAGCCTTTGAGGAGGGAACTAAAGGAGGCAACATCCCATAGTAAAGTACATGTATGACAGCGTAGCCAAAAATTCTCGCTATCTTGAATCTTCAAGGTGCTTGACTGTCACGTTTTTGTAAACAAAGAGCCGCCAAAGGGTGTTTGGCGCAGAGGCGTAGTCAAAAAAAGGTGTTTTTGTAGACTACCTCGAGATGAAATTTTGAGAAGGAAATGGTTAATGGCTATTGGACTAAGTGAAAGTGATGTAAAAAAAGGAATTATATATGCTCGAGCCATTTCTTTTTCAAGGATCTTTTTTCTGTTGAAAATAAAACAGCCATCAACAACTTTTAACGCCGCCTTTGATTTTTTAGCAAATCAAGAAGAAGAACGAAAGTTGCCACGGTTTTTTCATAACATGTCATCTCCTTTCGTTTTCTCCACAAAGAGAGGAGCCGACTGAGTGGTGTGCGCCAGCTGTCATTGCCTTAAAATCTGACGGAGATATTCGGTTGTGTATCCACCTAACTAAACTAAATAGCTGCGTGGAAAAGCAGTTACATCATATGGGCCGTTCCACATTAGCCTCATTTTGTTGCCAGCGGTGCAAGCGCAACGGAGTATAGCCTGAATTATAATGGTCTTAAGACGCCTTAAGATTCTTCGTTGAATTTCTCCAAGATTGGTTAAGTTTCTGTCAAATCTTAAAGAATCTTAAAATCAACTATAATTGTCTTAAGACACTTTTGACAAGTGTCAAAAAATCAAAACGAAAAGCTTGTTGTGAAATTGAATTTGCTTAGTGTGAGGCAGTTTTTCAAAAATAATAGCGAAAATGTCAACATTTTTGTAAGCAAATTAATTGAAATCACGTCCACTTTAAACCAAACGTCACTTTTGTTAAGATCCCTTAAGATTTGTACGCTCGGGACCGTACGACTGAGATTTGCCGAATGTTTCAGAAAATTAACGAAAGATTGGTTAACACCATTATAGTTGTCAGTATGGCACTTCATGCTGTCGTAAGAAATCTTAAGCTATCTTAAGTCGTCTTAAGACCATTATAGTTCAGGCTTATTTCGAAAAATTCGAATTTCATTTCGAACAAATTCGGAAATCCTCCTCATTTGCCTGCCAGCCAGCAACGAGGCCAGTGTTAAGGCTCGTTGAAGCGATGCTCTGGCCACTCGGTGCATGAACGAGCCAGGTAGAATTTTCCCGGCTTGTTTACGCATGTGTTAATCAATATTTTGCCTCTAGGAGGTTGAAAAATTGGACAGTGCCAGGTCGGGTACAATAAAGACATTTGGGAATCTCTAAACCCGTCTCGTTTTTGTCTGTGCAAATTGAATTACATATTTTCTTAATTGAAATAAGACTTTTATTTAAAAAAGGAAATAACCTAATAATTACAAATAATCAGTTATTTCAAAATGAACTAGATCAATTATTTCAAATAATCAGTTAATGTTAATTGAAATAAAATTTAATTTAAATAAAATGCTTATTTAAAAATGAAATAAAACTTTAACGAAATAAAATTTATTTCAAATAATAGAAAAAAATAATCTTTAATTGTAAAATCTGTTAGATATAGTCAAATTCACTATTTATCATTAATTTGTGTATGACTCTTAAGGGCGTGTGCCAACTCAGCTATTCAAAAGTAAATTTGTATGGGAGATTGCTTTTCAGCTTACTAATTGATTTTCGAAGGTTTGGGTCTTAGGAAAAAACAGCTCTGAAATTCGCTTTTCGTTGACAATTACTTACTTTTCACTTGAATTTCAAGTATAGCATTTGTGAAATTAAATGGAAGCGAACAATGAGCAATAAAAGGCTGCTTTTTTTCAATTTTAAATATAACCGAAAAATGTTCGAAAAGGAAAAGTATTCGAAAAGTTGAATTGGCACACGCCCTTAGAGTCAACTAGTCTTTTGGTTTTCGTCTAAGCAAAGCAACCGGCATTGCACAATGTTTGTTTTAGATTTTTCCTGATTCCTGATAGAGCGGTTCTACTAAATAAAAGATCTTATTAATACACTAGCTGACCCGACATACGTTGTCCTGACAATAACAAACACAACAAAAAAAGAATTAGCGAAATCGGTCCAGCCGTTCACGCGTGGCAAAGTCGGCATATACACCACGGAAACCCCCTCAACTCCTCCTTCATCTACTCCCAAGGACACCCCCTCAACTCCTCCTTCATCTTCTCCCACGGACACCCCCTCAACTCCTCCTTCATCTTCTCCCACGGGCACCCCCACAACTCCTCCTTCATCTACTCCCACGGACACCCCCACAACTCCTCCTTCATCTACTCCCACGGACACCCCCACAACCCACAACTCCTCCTTCATCCACTCCCACGGACACCCCCACAACTCCTCCTTCATCTTCTCCTACGGACACCGCCTCAACTCCTCCTTCAACTACTCCTACGGACACCCCCACAACTTCTCCTTCATCTTCTCCCACGGACACCCCCTCAACTCCTCCTTCATCTTCTCCCACAGACACCCCCTCAACTTCTCCTTCATCTTCTCCCACGGACACCCCCACAACTCCTTCTTCATCTACTCCCACGGACACCCCCACAACTTCTCCTTCATCTTCTCCCACGGACACCCCCTCAACTCCTCCTTCATCTACTCCCACGGACACCCCCACAATTCCTCCTTCATCTACTCCCACGGACACCCCCACAACTCCTTCTTCATCTACTCCCACGGACACCCCCACAACTCCTTCTTCATCTACTCCCACGGACACCCCCACAACTCCTTCTTCATCTACTCCCACGGACACCCCCTCAACTCCTCCTTCATCTACTCCCACGGACACCCCCACAACTCCTTCTTCATCTACTCCCACGAACACCCCATCAACTCCTCCTTCATCTACTCCCACGGACACCCCCTCAACTCCTCCTTCATCTTCTCCCACGGACACCTCCTCAACTCCTCCTTCATCTACTCCCACGTACACCCCCACGGTGTAAAAAATGAAAAAAAGTGATTCTGCCGAGCAGGATTTGAACCCCGAACCGTTGGATTAAAAGTCCAACGCTCTACCGAATCGACTGAGCTCGTTAACAGTTTTCTGAAATTTTCCAATTTTCCGCGCAATTTTCTTAATTTTTTCTGAATCTAAACCATCCAGGGCGCCACCCAAACGCATACAAAAAAATTCATTCAAATCGGTCCAGCCGTTTAGGAGGAGTTCAATGACAACACACGTACAGTAGAATTATATATATACAGATAATCTGCTACCAGTTTTTTTGTTCACGGATCTTAACAGGTTATGGGCCCAGTTACGTAGAAGCCCAGACGCGAAAAAGTTTAAAAAAAAAAGCGTTGAGAAAATAAAACGCGCAGGAAAAGTCTCGAAAAATCGAGTAAAAAAAAAAGGGGGCTTGAGCTGATTTCATTTAATATAAAACTGCTTACCGAAGACAACTATGATAGTTGGTCGGTGCAGATGGAAGCTGTGGCTATGAAAAACGGTACTTGGAAGAATGTGTGCGGCAAGATACCGAGGCCAAAGCTGAATGCAGTAGCGGAAGAAGAAGAAAAGTCCAGGATAGCGCTAGAAAAATGGGATGACGAGGACGCCAAAGCAAGGGCAGATTTGATAATCGCAATTGACCCGAGCTTATTGCGATTGTTCAAAAGGTTGAGCACAGCAGCAGAAGTATGTTGCAGATTAAAATCAGAATTTGCATCAACGGGGCCCGTCAAGAAGGCGAGCTTGCTGAAGCGCATATCAACGTTCAAGATGTCCGAGGGCGACGATATCCAAACACAGCTAATGGAATTCTTCGACGTCAAGTTGCAGTTGGAAACGATGGGCATTCCAATAAATCCAGAATTATTGTCATATATGCTGCTTAACAGCTTACCACCGAGCTTCAATATGCTAAAATGCTCGATGGAGTCACGAGATACAGTGCCGAGTCCTGAAATAATTCGACAGAAAGTTCTGGAAGAATTTGACTCGAGAAAACAACAGCGAAGCGATGAAGCAGCGGAAGCGATGAAGCAGCGGAAGCGATGTGGGCACAAAGAGGCAGGGGAAAGTCACAATATGGCCGAGGCGGTAGGAAGAATGGAAATACCCGCCAAGTGACAGAAAATAAAGCGAAGGAAAATAAAAATTTCCGATATAAGTGCTTTAGGTGTCATGGTATCGGTCACAAGGCTGCCGGGTGTCCTGAAAAAGGTTCGCAAGACAATTCGAGACGTGAATCGTCATTTAAAGCCGAGGTGATTGAAACAGCGTTTCAAAGTGTAGCGCCAGAAGAGTTGCTAGGTGCAAAAGACAGTGCTGGTGTAAGACGCTGGTGTTTGGATAGTGGCTGTACATCACATATGTGTAACGACGAAAACATCCTTAGAGAACATACAAGTACGAGAAAGGAGAAGTTGTTGTTAGCCAGTGATATTCAAATTGACATCGATGTGCGAGGAACTGTTAATGTTGTGCGAAAATCACAGGCCATGGACACACTGTACTATTCGATAAAGATAGAGCAACAGTGCGCGGAAAAGACGGAAAGTCAAAGCTTGTCGCTAAGCGCGAAGGAAACCTCTATTATTTCTGTGAGAGACAAGAGCAAGTAAACCTTGTGAATAATAGCGCTGTGAGTGTAGATGTATGGCATCGAAGACTTGGCCATTTGAATGTGCGGGATGTTCTTAAGCTATCGAAGAGAGGACTAGCTACGGGAATAAACATTGAGAGTGAGAGACTATCACAGCCGTGTGACGTGTGTATGCGCGGGAAATTGACAGCGTTACCGTTTCCGAAGAGATCCCAGAGAAGTTCCGATGTGTTGAATATAGTGCACTCTGATCTGTGGGGACCTGCAAGGACTGAGTCATTTAAGCGCTCGAAATACTTTGTCACATTTATTGATGACTATAGTCGATGGTGTGAGGTCGTGTTCCTGAGAAATAAAAGTGATGTGTTTCAAGCATTCAAAGAATACAAAGCGCGAGTAGAAAATCAGACTGGCAAACGAATAAAATGTCTGATGACGGACAATGGACGAGAGTATCGTAGTCGCGAGTTCGATGAATTTCTGAAAGAAAGCGGCATCTCTAGACGGTTGACAGTGGCTCACACACCGAAACAAAACGGTGTTGCTGTGCGTATGAACCGAACTCTCGTGGAAATGGCAAGGTGTTTATTGCTGCAAACAGGATTGAGAAATGCCTTCTGGGCTGAAGCGCTTGCCGCGTCGAACTATTTGCGAAACAGGTGTCCGACAGCGAGTTTGGGAGGTCATACTCCGTATAAGTATTGGTGCAAACACATACCGGACTTGAGTAATCTCAGAGCGTACGGAGCAAAAGCGTACGTGCTGAAGAAGGAGCCTGGTAGGGGTAAATTTGAACCCAAGGCGAAAGAAGGCGTCCTGGTGGGATACTCTGACGAATCAAAAGGGTATCGAGTGTATGTACGTTCCTGAAGACAAGAAAGTTGTGATAACCAGGGACGTAAGATTCGTCGAAGAAGGGGTGACGGAAAAGTTGGCTGAGAGAGGTGTCAACGAGTCAACTAAGAGGTCCGACGAAGACAAGGAAGAGAGCAGAGTTAATATAGAAATAAAATCCAACGAAGACAGTGAGGTACCTGCAAGTAGAGACAGCTCGTCAGCGCCGCAGATTGTCATAGACTCACCAACGAGGTCATCGGTGACGTCAACTGCTACGCGAGGAGCGGGCAGACCAAGATTAATGCGCTTAGGCAATAGAGGAAGACCGAGAAAAGTATATCAAACGAGATTGGTCTTAACGGAATCAAGAGCGTGAGACGAAGTGATGATGAAGTCAACGGAGATGAGTCCGGAGATGAAGTGTTCGCAGATGCTGCAGACGATGATATTCAAGTGATAGAGATGGCAAACCAAGTCGATCTGTCATTAAAAAGTGCGATGAGTAGCCACGAGTCTCAAGAGTGGTTAGAGGCCATCGCCGAAGAAATAAAAGCGCTGATCAAGCACGATACATGGACATTGGTGAAGCGACCCAAGGACAGGAAGGTCATTACGTGTAAAATTGTTCTACGGAATAAAATGAAGCCAGATGGGAGCTTAGAGCGCAGAAAAGCAAGAGTTGTCGCACGTGGATTCACTCAGCGTGAAGGAATTGACTTTGCTGAAACGTTCGCGCCTGTAGCTCGCTTAGACTCAGTAAGATTACTGATGGCTTTGGCAGCAAGAGAAAATCTTCAAGTCTTTCAACTAGACGTGGTTGCTGCGTACCTGAACGGGGAGCTGGATGAAGAGATCTTTATGGAGACACCGGAGTACATCGAGGAGGCGCTAAGTCATATAGTGCGAAAAAATGGTAAAAGTGAAGTCGGTGTCAAAGCTCGTAAAATGATTTGTGAATTACGAGAAGGTAAAAACGTGTGTCGGTTGAACAAAGCGTTGTATGGCTTACGTCAAGCTGGTCGCCAGTGGAATAAAAGGCTGGACAAAGTGATCAGAAATTTAAATTTAAAATCAACGGCGAGCGAATCATGTCTGTATTATAACACGAATGGGACAAAGCGCACCTTTGTAGTTGTGTATGTTGATGACATTTTGTACGCATCAAACAGCGAGAAAAGATTGCAAAAGATTTGCGCTGGACTGAGCAGAGTGTTCGATATTAAAGATTTGGGTCTTGCAAGTTGTTGTCTCGGCATTGAAATCAAACAGGAGGCAGGTGAAATTAAAATAAGTCAAGCGGGATATGTGAGAGATCTGTTGAAAAAGTTTGGCATGAATGAATCGAATCCCGTGAATACACCGAGCGAGCCACGAGCAAATCTGCCAATTGGAGTACCGCAAAAGAATGAGAACCAAAAGCAAATACCATATAGACAGCTAATTGGTTCGTTGTACTTGGCCGTCGCTACGAGACCAGACATCGCATTTAGTGTGAATAGATTAGCGCAATTCAATATAAAGTATGGTGAAGAACATTGGGCAGCAGCAAAACGTGTGTTGCGATATCTGAAAGGTACACACAATCAAGCGCTTGTGTACAAAAGAAATGAATTTGGAATAGCTGGTTACTCAGACGCGGATCATGCAGCAGATGTAAGAGACAGAATATCGTATACGGGATATTTGTTTGTATTGAGTGGTGCAGCAATTACCTGGCGGTCATGTAAACAGAAAACTGCCGCGATTTCGACAACAGAAGCCGAGTACGTAGCGCTGTCAGAGGCATCTCGAGAAGCGATATATTTAAAAAACTTGATGCTTGACATGAAAATGCCAGAGTTGTCGTGTGTAACGATTGGGACTGATAATCGTGGGGCTAAAGCAATAGCTGAAAACGCGGTGTATCATTCAAGGACGAAACACATTGCAACGAGATATCATTTTGTTCGTCAAGCACTTCGAGAGAAGAATCTCAAGTTGGTACACACCCCGTCTGAAGAAATGCCCGCTGACATGCTGACGAAACCGTTGCCGGGGCCAGCGCACTTTAAACACATGATGAGTATGAGAATGAACGTGTATTAAGAATGTATGAACGTCGAATTTGAAGAAGGCGTGTTAGATATAGTCAAATTCACTATTTATCATTAATTTGTGTATGGCTCTTTAGAGTCAAGTAGTCTTTTGGTTTTCGTCTAAGCAAAGCAACCGGCATTGCACAATGTTTGTTTTAGATTTTTCCTGATTCCGAATAGAGCGGTTCTACTAAATAAAGGTTTTATTAATACATAAGGCTTTGCTACCAGTCTTTTTGTTCACGGATCTTAACAAAATCTCATGTTCTTCACTCGAAAGGGGGATGCGAGACTAGGCATGCTTACGCGAGTGAGGAACGAGGTTGATGGTAAGGGGGGAAGTGACGCTTTGCGGGAGGATGCGCACTTCACCTGTCTATTTTTCCGCGGAACGCACCACTACAAATGTAATAGAGCTGTCAAGCACTAACACAAATATGAATATCTTATATCTTTATTGAATTCCGCACTCGCGTAAGCATGCCTAGTCTCGCAACAAACGCGGACTTAGTGCACTCATTCAGCGCTGAAGTCCACCTAGTCTCGCATTACCCAAATAAAATGTTTATTTGGGTTGATCACGTTGTAAATGAAAACGACAATTTAGGCTGTGTGCGATTACTGACTAAATCCGACTAAACTAAATTTTTGGCATTTAGTGTCGATAATGAAGTATTTAGTCTACCGGACGAGGCAAATAATTTTTTTGACAGCCAACTAAATCTGTGACAATGGAAGGAGAAAAACGTACTTATTCGACGAGATGTAAATTGAAAATAATGAATTATAAATAGAAGTTAAATATATTATTTTTAGGGACAGGCGAGCAGGTAAGAAAATTTATTGAGGCCAGAATAAAGCACGATGGTCTCTTTTGTGGGAAATTGTATGACACGGCAAATGCATGGAGGTTAGGAATTTGAATTTGAATATTTTTAAATTGTATTTACAATTAATTGCAGAAAAATCGGCATTGAATGCGGACTTGAGAAGGAAGATTGGAAAAAATTAAAAAAAAAAATGGAGCAATCTAATGGACAAATACAAGGTATGAAAGCAAATTTATTTACTAAAATTAACCTATATTTGCCTATATTTTACAGAAAGTGATAGAACCACTAACTGGTACGGGAACGGAGGATGGTGGGCCACCAGCTCTAAAGTGGCCTTATTTTGAAATTATGCACGAATATTGTGCTTCGAGGCATAATATCAACCCGCCATTAATAATTAATAGTGAGGGAGTCCGCCAGAGGTTTTTTAATTTATTTGGTGAGCCAATTTGGCATTTCTCCAGAATACTCGGATTCGGATTAGGTGCAATATATGTAAATGAAATATAGTTAATTAAATTTTAATTTTTTTACTTTGGAACACAAATATTTTTATAATTTAACATATATAAAACTATATTACAAGATCCAAATTAGTTTGCAATTGCTGCGCAAGCGAATTTCTAAAAGTTTGGGCTGCAGCATCATCGTTTGAAGAATCGACTTCATAATTTTCAATAGTATCTTGGTTTTCTAATTCCTCATCACCTATAGAATCTTCAAGGAAAATGTTATGCATAATGCAGCATGCAGTAATGGTTTTGATAGCATTTTCAATCTTTAGTTCTAAAGTTTTTTTTAAATATTTATCGCCATTGCGCTTTCATTATTCCGAATGAAGATTCAATAGTACTTCTAGCTTTACTATGCACTAAATTGAATTTCTTTTGTATCCCGGACAATGGCTGAGTTGTTATCTTGTAGGACGTAATTATTGCAATTGGTTGTAATTTTCAATTGTAGCCAGTATCGCCAAGAAGAAAATATTCCTGCGGGGAAAAATTGCTTTTCTGAAAATCTCACTATTTCGTAACCCCCGTTGATCATGGACGGAACCAGGATAGCCTGCGCAAATACTTGTGAATTTTCCGGTGCTGTCACATACAGCCTGAAGTTGAATTGTAGGATCCAGTTTTCTGTTTATATACTGATCCCGCAGTCTTATCAGCACGGATACTTGAACATGCGTGCCATCTATAGCCCCTACAGCATTTGAAAATATAGTTGTTCCAGCACGCTGGTTGAAACATGATCCAATTCTGTCAAGTTCGTTTAAAGATGGGTACTTGATAACACGGGGGAGCAATTTAACAAAAATATCTAGATTTCGGTGAACAATGTCCCTGACAGTATATCTAGATATATTAAACGATGTTCCAGTTACGCGATAACTTGCGCCACAAGCTAACCAATAAAGGAACACCACAGTTTCGAATCTTCTGCTCCATCCATGAGATTTTTCCGGCATCATCTCAATTATCTGCTGTAGACTCGTTGGTGATACCCTTAAATGTTTTTTTATGCATGCGGCATCATTGGCAATCACTCGTTTGAAAATATCAGATTCGTACCCAGAATAACAATAACAAAGGGGCTGCAAATTTAAATTTTGAGAAACAATGTTCGGTTTTCATTAAAGCAATTTTACCCTGTTTGGCACACGCATAAACTGTCTGTTCCTTCTCTGAATCCTTCTTCGTTGCCATGCAGCCAGGTACACAGAATATTTGCTAAGTAAATCAGCGAACCATGTTGCAGATATTACCAATCTCCCATCTGAAATAATGTCTTCTGCGCTCATTCTACAACATTTAAATTAGTTAGTACAATAATTCTTTCACTCCAGAGCTAAGTTAAAACTCTTACCTTATACGTATTCACAAATAATCTGTAATTAAAAAATTTCACTTCACTCGTACAACAATCCACGAACCAGGTAATTTCAGCAATTAAGTCACGTCAACTTTTCGCACAGTTCGAACTTTATTATCGACACTAAATGCAAGAAATTTAGTTTAGTTGCATTTAGTCAGTATTCGCACACAGCCTTAATTGAAAAGTGTTTGCAATGGGAAGCAGTTACAATTAAAATCGTTTTATAAATCACCTTTATTTACAGTACGTAAAACACCCTGTTTAAAACAATCATTCAAGTTCCACTGATGGTGTTAATGACAATGTCTCGACAATATTATCTTTACCGAAGTAAAAATCATCGGCCTGTTAGTGGGTCCTTATCAGATGACCATTTTGAAGAGCGTGTTTCACTTACTGCAAATAAAGATGATTTATAAATCCATCTTATTTTTCACTGCTAATGCACTTTTCCCATACAATTGCAAACACTTTTCAGGCAAATTGTATTTGGTTTGGATTAATTCAAATAAGCATTTTATTTAAAATAATTATTTCAACTTTCACTAAATAAAATGTTATTTGAAATGATTATTACCGATTTTATTCCAAATATCGAATTCGTCTTAAAATTTAATTGAAATAATGTCCTAATTTAAATTAATTATTTCATATAACATGCATTAACATTTCATTTGAAATAATTATTTCTTATTTTATCTATATATACATATATAAATCAATCCCTATTTCCCTTGGTCATGGCATCACGCGTGAACGGCTGGACCGATTTCGCTAATTCTTGTTTTGTTGTGTTTGTTATTATCAGGAGAAGGATCGTATGAAAGAAAAAAATTAAGAAAATTGCGCGGAAAATTGGAAAATTTCAGAAAACTGTTAACGAGCTCAGTCGATTCGGTACAGCGTTGGACTTTTAATCCAACGGTCCGGGGTTCAAATCCTGCTCGGGCAGAATCACCATTTTTTACACCGTGGGGGTGTCCGTGGGAGTAGATGAAGGAGGAGTTGAGGGGGTGTCCGTGGGAGTAGATGAAGGAGGAGTTGTGGGGGTGGCCGTCGGAGTAGATGAAGGAGGAGTTGTGGGGGTGTCCGTGGGAGAAGATGAAGGAGGAGTTGAGGGGGTGTCCGTGGGAGAAGATGAAGGAGGAGTTGTGGGGGTGCCCGTGGGAGTAGATGAAGGAGGAGTTGTGTGGGTGTCCGTGGGAGAAGATGAAGGAGGAGTTGAGGGGGTGTCTGTGGGAGTAGATGAAGGAGGAGTTGTGGGGGTGTCCGTGGGAGTAGATGAAGGAGGAGTTGAGGGGGTGTCCGTGTAAGTAGATGAAGGAGGAGTTAAGGGGGTGTCCGTGGGAGTAGATGAAGGAGGAGTTGAGGGGGTTTCCGTGGGAGTAGATGAAGGAGGAGTTGAGGGGGTTTCCGTGGTGTATATGCCGACTTTGTCACGCGGGAACGGCTGGATCGATTTCGCTAATTCTTTTTTTGTTGTGTTTGTTATTGTCAGGAGAAGTTTCTTATGAAAGAAAAAATTAAGAAAATTGCGCGGAAAATTGGTCCAGGGTTCAACTCCTGCTCGGGCAAAATTACTTTTTTTCATTTTGTACACGGGTAACATAACTTGAGAACGACTTTACGGATTTCATTCATCATTTTTTTTAAAGTTTTTAACGACTAATTAAACTTCGCGCGTTTGACAGTTCGTGCGTTTGACAGTTCGCGCAATTGACAGTTCGCGTGTTTGGCAGGACAACGTCTGTCGGGTCAGCAAGTTTTAAATAAAAAATGCCCAGTCCTGAAATGCCTACACATTACTTTCCCCGATGGCATTAATTTATTTATCTTATATATGCACTCCACTAAATTCAGGGAAAACAGATATTTTTTCTGGTAGAAAGCATTCTAACTCAGAGTGTTGCGATATCAGTATCAAGTGTTCTTTATTTGGTTCGCGTGTCAAGAGAAAATGTTGGGGTTTGAAGAATATAGTCTCAAGGCAACAGGTAGAGATAAGAAGCGAAGGGTACTGATAAGGTTGCACTTTGTGCAACCAAAGTGTCGCCGTTGCGGAGTTGATCGTTAAACCAACCCTGGTATGGTTTAACCGATTTGGCATCACTTGAGAGCTCTTTCTCCTAAATTCAGTTAATGTCTCCCAAAATCGGCTCTTTCGCTCCGCAATGATTTTCGAGAGACCCATACACTCGCAAAATACTCTCTCAAAAATGTGTTTGCACGCACGATTCAATTTGTGTGCACCTAGTATGGAACGGCCCTAAAGGTGTAATCTGTCATATGGATGACATTTTTGTCTATGGTGACCATGGAGGAACACGATGAGAATTTGCGAGCTGTTTTAGCAAAATTGGAGGGAAACGGAGCAACACTGAACAAGGATAAGTGTCAAATTGGATTGTTAACAGTGACGTTCTTGGGACACAACATAAACAACGAAGGCATACACCCATGGAGGAACAAACGAAAACGGAGAGGCTGCATCGAGAAAAACTTTAAGCATTTCTCCAGTTGTGTGAGAGGGATTAGAATGTGTGAGTTTTCCTCATTGTAGTAGATACAAAGTGGCATTTTTGGGGGGAGGGCTCTTTAATTTTTACAATGCCAATTATACGTTTTGATTAAGCAGTTAAACAAATGAGAAAATTACTACTTGAAATATTTTAATTCATTTCATAAGTAACAAACAATTATAACTTACAAAATATTCCCGGTGCCCCTATCCAATTCTTCCTGAAAATGTACCGCCACTAAAAAATAAGGTGATAAACAATAGGGGAGATTTTGAAGCGTCAACAAACTGGGACACCTAAATTAAAACTTTACTTTCCCATTTATATAATTTAGGTCGACAAATTTGTTTATCGAAATTCACAAGCACATTTATAAAATATTAAATAACACTCTCACTTCCCTGAAAAATGTTTTTCAATTGGGATATCGCCGATTGTTTTTACAGCACACCACGGCGCACTTCATATTCAAAATTACCTTTAATTATAAAAGAAATTAAGAATTTTACTTGCACTACACCAAATATCACACACTAAACGTACTAATAATACTTTAATTTATTCTAAACTCGGTAGAAAACCTTAATTCGCGCACGTAAACAATCGAATTTGAATTCAAATAACAGGCAAACGTCAAAATAAGGCGATACCCCTGGCCCGTTTTGCACCGTTCCTGACAGCAAAAATGCTTATCTCACGTACAGGCTTTTTACACGACATAGCCTCTCCTTTTTCGTTTGTTCCTCCATGCATACACCCCGAGAAGTGCAAGGTCGAAGCAATTAAATAATTTCCAACACTCTTGCAAATTTTGTGGGGAAATTCGCACCTCACCTAGCAACCGTTTTTACCCATTAAACGAGCTGCTAAGCGCCAAGAATGATTTCACCTAGGGTCCAAGCCAAGTCTCAGCATTTAACTCGGTAAAGGAGCTTCTTACATCTGCACCGATACGAGCAAAATTTGACCCAAAACGTAAAACAGTGTTGTCGGCAGACACATCTTCCTTGGGCTTAGGACCTTTCTCCAGCAAATTGATGAGGTGGAGAATTAAAGACCAATTGCTTATGCTTGTCGCTCTCTTACAGATGGGGAACGCAAATACGCACAGATCGAGAAAGAGGCCTTGGGAATCACGTGGGCATGCGAACGTTTTAGAGATTATATCACCGGAATCCAGATCCATATAGAGACCGATCACAAATTTCTGATCCCCATTTTTACTAAAAAGGATTTAAAGCATCGTCTGCAGCGACTACGAATGCGCCTTATGAGATTCGCATTCATAATGCAATATACTCCAGGAAAACTACTTTGTGCGGCAGATGCCCTATCACGTCATCCAAAAAAATCGACTGAGGCTGAAGAGCTGGAAGAGGATATCGATGCATGTGTTGCTTCCATTGTGTCGACATGCCCTGCAGCTGACCGCCAATTAAGAAATATTCTTGAACATCAGGGAGTTGATGAAAGATTACAAAAATTGAAACAATTCATCCTACAAGGATGGCCTGCTCGAAACGAAATGCCAGAAGATATTCAGGAATACTGGAATGACAGATTTAGCTTGTCCATAAGTGACGGACTTATCATGCACGGCACTCGTATAGTAGTCCCAATTAGTTTGCGCCAACAAATACCTGAAAAACTTCACGAGGGCCACTTAGGTAATGTGAAATGTCAAGCCAGGCTTCGACAGTCGGTTCGGTGGCCAGCATGTTCCAAAGAACTTGAAGAATTTTTAAAGAAATGAACAACATGCACCAAATTTCAAGTGTCGAGACGTGAGCCATTTATTTTTCCCAGGATCCCTGAATGACCATGGGAAATAATTGGAACATCTATTTTCGCTCGAAGGCGAAAACATACATATGTATCTATTAGTAGCCGACACATATTCCAGACACCCGGAACATGCACTTCTACAAAATCAAACTAGCACTTGTGTTTGTAAACCATCTTAAGTCTATATTTGCAAAACACGGTGTGCCCGCTGAGATAAGGATTGACAACGAACCTCAATTTTCGTCCATCGAATTCAGGAGATTTTTTAAGAAATGGAACTTCACTCACACGACATCAAGTCCAAGGCAACCCAAAGCAATGGGTTCATAGAGGCGATGGTGAAAACCATCAAAACTGAAACGACACAATCAGTCCCATCAACATGGAAACGACACAATCAGTCCCAGCAACCTAGCCTCAAACGAATCCCGACGAGACACCAACGCTAACCTAATATCACCAGAAGTGGACGCCTAGTTTTCCCACCAAACCGACTTAAATATTAAATCGAGAATTGTGTATACTTCGTTATGAATTATTTTAAACTCTTGAAGAATTGAAGTTGTAGAATTAAGAATAGCATCATAAAAAGGGTGATGTATAGTAAGGAACTACTTAATAGGTGTTATGTGATACCACTAGTTTAGGTAGAACGCGCTAAAGCAAGTCAGTCTGTTACCAACTATAATGCATAAGTAAAGGTCTCACTCCTCGAAGCCAGTGTTTTACTTAAAGTTTAACCCTCCGACACCACAGTTATTATCGTTACTCGTTTTATTTTAGAAATGAATGTAAGAGAAGTAGTAATCGTAAAATAAAAAAAAAAAGAATAGTACACAAAACAGCTTATGCAAATTAATTCAAACATCTCCTTAAAGCAAGCAATGGCTGAGGTCATAAATGCAATCCTATTTCATTTGCACTGCAATAGATCTGCCGCAGTAATTTTGTCCTGCTTTAGCCGCTGCGCATCCGCAGGCGCACGAAGTTTGCTGCAAGGATTGCTTTGAGCTATGATGCTTTTTTGCAATGTGATACATTTATGACTTAACTGCACGACGCAGCAGCTGCGATTATGACCACCCGATGACAGCACTAACGTAGTGCTGCATTTACGACCTCAGCCAATCACTGAAAGGAGCTTCAAGTAGAAGAGTTTTAAAAAAAAAACTGTTTAAAGGCAAGCTTTTATAAAACAAAAAAACGTTTTTCCCTGTCAATTTTTAGCTACATATTTAGCTCTCTAATGAGGAGGCCATATTAAGGGGGTTAAAATTTCATCCGCCGTCTTGGGGCGGCTTTCATATTGTATTAATAAAAATTAGTACATACATATATGTATGTATGCATTTTCTTAAAGCAAGCAGTTACTGTAAAAAACTTCAAAGAATACTTAAAGATTAAGCCGCAAATATTAACTACCAAAAAGAGGTGCGTCGTGCCCCACCCCGCCTTTTATGAATTCGATTCGAAACCACATGAGAATTATGTGCTAATTATATGCTAATTATGTACCGAATTAAAAAATTTTGTGCTGCAAATTAAAGTGCTTTTTTAAAAAATTCTAAAGGCGGGGTGTAGCTTGACGCCGAGCTACACCCCGCCCGGCCTGGAGTTTGTAGTAAATTTTTTTTTTATAGTCCAGATTTATGTGCTTTTTATGTGCTTAACAAATATCAGTTAAACATTTCTCGGAATTGATTTTTAACGAAGATATAACAATTAATGAAAAGCTAGTATAGGCACATTGCTTCACTCGGCCCAGGGATCGATTGGAGCACGAAAATCTTTCTTTATCCCAATCGTTAGCACATAACGAGCACATAATTCCCCTGCTTTTTATTTTCGGGCACATAATTATTTGTTTATAAAAAAAAAAGTATCGAGTCACACCCCGCCCTAAAAACACTAAAAATGCCCCAAAATCGGGTCTGAGTGGAGCACAAAAATCCTTCTTTTGCCCAATCGCTAGCACATAAATAGCACATAATTCCCCTGCTCTTTAATTCCGGGCACATAATTATTTGTTTATAAAAAAGGCGATTTCGAGTCACACCCCGCCCTAAAAACATTAAAAATGCTCCAAAATCGGGTCTGAGTGGAGCACAAAAATCCTTCTTTTGCCCAATCGCTAGCACATAAATAGCACATAATTCCCCTGCTCTTTATTTTCGGGCAAATAATTATTTGTTTATAAAAAAAGGCTTATCGAGTCACACCCCGCCCTAAAAACACTAAAAATGCCCCAAAATTGGGTCTGAGTGGAGCACAAAAATCCTTCTTTTTCCCAATCGCTAGCAGATAAAGAGCACATAATTCCCCTGCTCTTTATTTTCGGGCACATAATTATTTGTTTATAAAAAAAGGCTTATCGAGTCACACCCCGCCCTAAAAACACTAAAAATGCCCCAAAATCGGGTCTGAGTGGAGCACAAAAATCCTTCTTTTGCCCAATCGCTAGCACATAAATAGCACATAATTCCCCTGCTCTTTGATTCCGGGCACACAATTATTTGTTTATAAAAAAAGGCTTATCGAGTCACACCCCGCCCTAAAAACACTAAAAATGCCCCAAAATCGGGTCTGAGTGGAGCACAAAAATCCTTCTTTTGCCCAATCGCTAGCACATAAATACCACATAATTCCCCTGCTCTTTAATTCCGGGCACATAATTATTTGTTTATAAAAAAAGCGATTTCGAGTCACACCCCGCCCTAAAAACATTAAAAATGCTCCAAAATCGGGTCTGAGTGGAGCACAAAAATCCTTCTTTTGCCCAATCGCTAGCACATAAATAGCACATAATTCCCCTGCTCTTTATTTTCGGGCACATAATTATTTGTTTATACAAAAAGGCTTATCGAGTCACACCCCGCCCTAAAAACACTAAAAATGCCCCAAAATCGGGTCTGAGTGGAGCACAAAAATCCTTCTTTTTCCCAATCGCTAGCACATAAAGAGCACATAATTCCCCTGATCTTTATTTTCGGGCACATAATTATTTGTTTATAAAAAAAAGCGATTTCGAGTCACACATTGGAAAGTGACGTCACATTGAGCATCTGCTCCGTAGGGCTGAACAATCGAAGACGAATAATTTCGGAACGCCCCGTCGGATTCGAGTGCGGTTTTGTTTCTGAAAAAGGCCACATGACAAGGGAGGTTTTTCTCAGACAAAGTTCTGATCTTCCCATACAAAAAATCGGCAGAATGAAGGGTCAAGGTCAAATTTTGGACTTTGAAATTGCCATTTTCGAAATTTGACGGGGTCTCCCTCGCTTGTTTGTTGACGGATTGGGTCGCGGGTAGTATCGTTCGAAAGCTTGAAGCTTTCTAATGCGTTATCAACCAGTATTCTAGGATGTCTCTGAAAGAACTTATAAAGCATTTTCTAGGTTGACCCCCCCAAAATTTTCAATTGCGATTTTAGGGGGGAAGGACCAAATTTCAGAGACATCCTAGAATACTGAGCCTTCAAGCTTTCGAACGATACTACCCGTGACCCAATCCGTCAACAAACAAGCGGGGGAGATCCCGTCAAATTTCGAAAATGGCAATTTCAAAGCCCAAAATTTGACCTTGACCCTTCATTCTGCCGATTTTTTGTATGGGAAGATCAGAACTTTTTCTGAGAAAAACCTCCCTTGTCATGTGGCCTTTCTCAGAAACAAAACCGCACTCGAATCCGACGGGGCGTTCCGAAATTATTCGTCTTCGATTGTTCAGCCCTACGGAGCAGATGCTCAATGTGACGTCACTTTCCAATGTGTGACTCGAAATCGCTTTTTTTTATAAACAAATAATTATGTGCCCGAAAATAAAGAGCAGGGGAATTATGTGCTCTTTATGTGCTAGCGATTGGGAAAAAGAAGGATTTTTGTGCTCCACTCAGACCCGATTTTGGGGCATTTTTAATGTTTTTAGGGCGGGGTGTGACTCGATAAGCCTTTTTTTATAAACAAATAATTATGTGCCCGAAAATAAAGAGCAGGGGAATTATGTGCTCTTTATGTGCTAGCGATTGGGAAAAAGAAGGATTTTTGTGCTCCACTCAGACCCGATTTTGGGGCATTTTTAATGTTTTTAGGGCGGGGTGTGACTCGATAAGCCTTTTTTTATAAACAAATAATTATGTGCCCGAAAATAAAGAGCAGGGGAATTATGTGCTCTTTATGTGCTAGCGATTGGGAAAAAGAAGGATTTTTGTGCTCCACTCAGACCCGATTTTGGGGCATTTTTAGTGTTTTTAGGGCGGGGTGTGACTCGATAAGCCTTTTTTTATAAACAAAGAATTATGTGCCCGAAAATAAAGAGCAGGGGAATTATGTGCTCTTTATGTGCTAGCGATTGGGAAAAAGAAGGATTTTTGTGCTCCACTCAGACCCGATTTTGGGGCATTTTTAGTGTTTTTAGGGCGGGGTGTGACTCGATAAGCCTTTTTTTATAAACAAATAATTATGTGCCCGAAAATAAAGAGCAGGGGAATTATGTGCTATTTATGTGCTAGCGATTGGGAAAAAGAAGGATTTTTGTGCTCCACTCAGACCCGATTTTGGAGCATTTTTAATGTTTTTAGGGCGGGGTGTGACTCGAAATCGCTTTTTTTATAAACAAATAATTATGTGCCCGGAATTAAAGAGCAGGGGAATTATGTGCTATTTATGTGCTAGCGATTGGGCAAAAGAAGGATTTTTGTGCTCCACTCAGACCCGATTTTGGGGCATTTTGAGTGTTTTTAGGGCGGGGTGTGACTCGATAAGCCTTTTTTTATAAACAAATAATTATGTGCCCGAAAATAAAGAGCAGGGGAATTATGTGCTATTTATGTGCTAGCGATTGGGCAAAAGAAGGATTTTTGTGCTCCACTCAGACCCGATTTTGGAGCATTTTTAATGTTTTTAGGGCGGGGTGTGACTCGAAATCGCCTTTTTTATAAACAAATAATTATGTGCCCGGAATTAAAGAGCAGGGGAATTATGTGCTATTTATGTGCTAGCGATTGGGCAAAAGAAGGATTTTTGTGCTCCACTCAGACCCGATTTTGGGGCATTTTTAGTGTTTTTAGGGCGGGGTGTGACTCGATACTTTTTTTTTTATAAACAAATAATTATGTGCCCGAAAATAAAGAGCAGGGGAATTATGTGCTCGTTATGTGCTAACGATTGGGATAAAGAAAGATTTTCGTGCTCCAATCGATCCCTGGGCCGAGTGAAGCAATGTGCCTATACTAGCTTTTCATTAATTGTTATATCTTCGTTAAAAATCAATTCCGAGAAATGTTTAACTGATATTTGTTAAGCACATAAAAAGCACATAAATCTGGACTATAAAAAAAAAATTTACTACAAACTCCAGGCCGGGCGGGGTGTAGCTCGGCGTCAAGCTACACCCCGCCTTTTGAATTTTTTAAAAAAGCACTTTAATTTGCAGCACAAAATTTTTTAATTCGGTACATAATTAGCACATAATTCTCATGTCGTTTCGAATCGAATTCTTGAAAGGCGGGGTGGGGCTCGACGCACCTACCAAAAAGTGCAATGAGAATTCATTACATCCTTACTTTCCTACTAAAGGCCTTCACAGGACACAGACCAACGCGAAACCGCGGGAGTGAAATTCGCGCGGGACTCGAAACTATGGCGGGATATGGGACCACTCGAACGCGAGATTGCAACGTTTCATTTTTGGTTCGCAGCATGCACCGTTTTTCCCGTCATTCGCGTAGTTCCCGCAAGAAGGAAAGATGAATATTGCATAGACAAATTTTCTAAGAACGACGGGACAGATTCGTTCCCGCTTCGTTGGGTGTGAATGGATCATAATCTCCCGCTCCCACTGAGTTCCGCCAAAACTCGCTCCCGCTCCCACCCCCGCGATTTCGCGTTGGCCTGTGAAGACCTTAATATATAAATGCGAAAGTAACTCCGTCTGTTTGCTACACTTTCACGCCTCAACCTCTGAACCGATTTTGACGAAATTTGGTACAAAGATAGATTAGAACTAGGAAAAGGACATATGTTATTTTTTGTCGGTCTGTCTGTCTGCTACGCTTTCACGTCTATTCACGTCTAAACCATTTAACCGAGTTTGATGAAATTTGGTACAGTGATAGATTAGACTACTATAGAGAAGGTCATAGGCTACGTTTTTTTTACTTTCGAATATTAAAAACAATGGGATTTGTTAAAAACAACAAAAATGACGAATCATACAGTGTAAACCTATTCATATGTCTCCTTTGATCAGAGATTTACAACTTTTTTTTGACTTTTTAAAGGCCCCATTAAACGGAACGGGCAGACGAGTGTGTGAATATTTAAATGTTGTGCTACAACATGGGAGGCGTTTCAAGAGTCTGTCTTTGATTATGACCCTTTGATCGACTATATTAACCATCGGTTAGTTCTCAAAGAGCGAACGGAAGAAAAATGTACACATTGTGAAGCACTAAAATGGAAAGATGAAACACCGGGTATGTGTTGTTCTGGAGGTAAAGTATCACTTCCATCGCTTGGTGAGCCAGAGGAACCCCTAAAATCTTTACTTTTTAACCGACTTCAAAAAAAAGGAGGAGGTTCTCAATTCGACTGTATGTTTTTTTAACCGACTTCAAAAAAAAGGAGGAGGTTCTCAATTCGGCTGTATGTTTTTTTTGTATGTCGTTACGCGATCTTTCCGCCAATTATGAATTGATTTTGATGATTCTTTTTTTGTTTGGTAGGTCATACTTCAGAGGTGGTCCCATATAAATGTTATCGGAATTGATTCAGCGCTTTTTGAGAAAATCAACAAAAAACAAAATATATACACAGATAATGTTTTGGTTTGTGGTTCCCCTTCAGCAAAAGTTTTGATGATTTGATGAGTCAGGTTTTCACACCGACTTCAAAAGTCTAGGAAAGTCTTGGTATTTAATGTTGAAAGTAGTAGCAGAGGACTTTTAATATAATTATTTTATACTTTTTAGGGCTTGGGATTTTTTGGAGTCGGTTCTTTTTTTTTTAAAAATTTTTTTTGTATAATAGCAATGAATCGCGGGTGAGACCGGGTAATTCATCTAAATAGTATATTATAAATTTAAGTATAAATTAGAAAGCAAAATGATGTAGATAATATATGTATGTATAGATCTTAATTACTCATCGTTAGGGTTTCTTTCATAATGTTTATGATTCATGGGCTCAAGATCTTGAAGATCCAGAAATAGGTCGGTACCTGAACCAGGACCAGCATAAGCATAAACTCTTGCATTGGGAGTAAATACGTAACTGATAACACCTCTGGGTTTCAAGAGTAAAGCACTACGAAACAGTACAAAATTCTTCTTGTTGTTCTTGGACTGTTATACATACATATATGAGAAAACAACTACATTATTATTTGTGTGATGGGAACTTGGAAAATTCTAAAATAGCTGTGCTATTGCAATTTATACTCATTTGTTCTTGTCACACAGAGACTTGTTTTAAACGTTTGCTGCACTGACAAAATTTTTTATAGGTTTGGTGTAATAAAATGGTAATGATATCAATAATTTCTGCAATAAGTTAAAAGACCCTATAGTTCTGGCATCCCTGAAATATTTATTTATAAAACACGCTTAAAAGGGATTAACCTAATTACATGAATTAACGCGCTCTCGGTAACTTGGCGTTGAAATAGTGCGAGAATATCTGTCGGACCGTTATATGTATAATGGTTCTCCCAGGATATAGTTTAAGTAATTTCGTTGAAAATAATTGTACTTTTCGTGTTGCTTAATAAAAGTTAATATCTATAAAGCTCAACTAACCAATTTGTTGTTGTAATTTCAACACTTTTCACCCACTTTAACTGGCAAGATGATGAGTTTTTCAAAACATTTTTTCCCAAAAAATCATAAAAAAATCAATCCAACTTTCTATCTAATTACATTTTTCATTCCCACCCCCTTTTTTTTTGTATTCACATTTTTCTCTCTTTTTTCCCATACTTTTTTCGACCTCCATAATCTCCCATCAATGGAAATTGGGTTTTTTTCAATTCTTCCCAATTCTAAACAATTTTCTGAATTTCTCTGCCCTCTCTACTTTCTACACATATTTTTCATTATTTTCTACCACCCACCCAACTCCCATAACTAAGCTTTTAAGAAATAATTGTTTTTTTTACTACACTCCTCATTTTACCCATTCACATTTTTACTTTCGATTTTCTACAATTTTTTTGTAAAGTCATAAAAATATTATCTCTTCACAATTAGATAAATTAAACCCTTACGCAACTTTCTACAGATTCACATTTCTAAATTTTCTATCTTCATTTCGAGATAATTGATATAATCCATCCAAAAATACGACACTTTTTAACACCATTTTTTCTATGGGATTTTCACCTATTCTCCTTTTTCTCAAAAGTCTCCCGTAAGCGGTCCTTGAATTTTAAATATGTTCAAAATGAACTATTTTTCGAACTTCTATCAAAATTTTAACAACATGCTGTGTCTCTGAGCTGAGATAATTACACCTCTAGGTCACCTGTTTTTGCGAGGGAAATTCACTTTTTTTTAATCCCACCCAAAATTTGCCCACAAGTCGTCGGCCCGCCAGCAACGATCAGCGGAGAATCTTGTTCTTCCTTGGGCCCTGGCCCTCGGACTTCACACACTTCGGTCAATTCTTAACCGATTTTCATCGGGTAAATTTTAAAATAGCCACCCACATCACATCTATCGTTCACATATTTATTCCCTTCCCCTACCCCCGTTTTAAGCTACCCCTAACTACAGAATACAGACTAAATCAGAAGACCCATCTAGAACAAAAATTTGATCCCTGTTTCGGTCTACAGATTTTTAATAAATTAAATCCCACTTCGGAAGAACTGATGAACAAGGGCATATACTCAACTCCAGCGCCTTGTTTACTTGTGCGCATGCCTTATGTAGCTCGGGCTGCTCGGCTCGACTCAAGGCCTGCGCCCATACGATCCAGCGCCCTGCGTTCATGCATCGAGCTTTAAGCTGTTGATGGATCTCGATGCATGGCGCTGCATGGCAATTCAGAGGCTCGCCCATAAGATCCGTCATCTCACAATGCCACAAATTGTCAATAGTCACAGCACAGCCACAGCACAGCCGCAGCACAACCACAGCACAGCGCAGGAATTTTATTAAAGGAGCAATTTTTAAAATTAAAAGGATAAAAATGGATCTTACTATATTAATTAAATTTCTTTTAATAGGAATTCTGTTATTAGGTGCGTCCAATGTTTCAGGTACACTTTGCCGGGATGTAAACAGTCAGCTGTGAATGCACAACTTGGAACTTGCAAGTTTGAAAGTCCACCCTAGGTTCAAACCGGCTGATGCGTCCCGATGCATGAAAATATTGAGAAATGTTCAACATTTCCATGCGTCGATGCATCGCCATGCATCGCTTATGGGCGAAGCTCCATAAGAAAGCATGGATTTCAATATTTTCGTGCAGCAACAGCTTAAAGCTCGATGCATGAACGCAGGGCGCTGGATCGTATGGGCGCAGGCCTTCAAGCGGTGCACGTATAAGGAATGGGATTTTGAGTATTGAGAAATTTTGCTTTCATAGGACGACTTTTTGTTCTAGATGGGCCTTCTGATTTAGTCTTTATTCTGTGCCCTAACCTTTTATCTCGAAAACTTCTTAACCAATTTTCACCGGACAAAATTCTTAAATATACTCCTCCATTTACTTTATCATTTCCCCAAAACAAAAAAATGTTCCTATTCACCCTCACCCCGCAAATCGATTTTCTTTCCGAAAATTCGCCGAATATCATTGAGAACCTTATGAGCAATTTTCAACAGCTCAGTAGCCCGATGGGTAGAGCACCGGTCTACGGCTGCGTTCGGGTACCCACCCCCGGTTCAAATGTGGTCGACATTTCTTTTCACTTTTTTTTCGACCTGCCTCTGACATCACACAGACGTCAGCCGCTCATTCGATCCATCGTTTGATCCGGCCAATTTTCTTCGCCTTTTTCCTTTGAGAATTTCTCCTTACCATCTTCTAATGTTTCGTGTTCAGCCGCATCTCAACTGATTTCCATGGTCCTTGGTTTTATATGAGTTTAAAAAATCTGTATTTTCATTCATTTTCAATTAAATGGTTTTACAAAAGTAAATGATATCTGACCTTTTTACACCTTTTAGTGCTTTTTTAACATCATTTTGTGCAACTATTGTGTCTTAGAATATTCCTAAGCCCGTTTTTACATTGAGGTTGTTGTTCAAAAATAAAAGAAAAAAATATGGTTTATGTAATATTATGTTTATTAAAAATTATCATTGTTTTACAGCTTTACGTAATATTAATTACAATCTAAACAATTAAGTCGTCATCATCTGGTAAAACGCATTCCTTTCTTTTGGCTCAGGTTTAACCTTTTTTGGATCTATCATTCATTATCATTCAATTCCAAAAAAATAAGCTCTGTCTTAACGATCACGTGGTATTTTAGTTAGAAAATCCCCAAACAAGTGATTTTCTATGTCAAGAATCAGTATAGGTTAGAACCATTGGTGCTATTAATGTTCAAAATGTCATGTTTCTGCAAAACATCACTTGTTTTTGCTATTTCATTGCGTCGAAAATGCATGAAAAGGCAGATTTTTCAAATGTTATTAACCCCGGTTACACTAGCGCAAGCATGCGTCAGTGGCATGCATGTGACGTCACAATTTGTGGAAGAAACGAAGGAGAGGCAGGGGACGAGGCAGTCATGAACCAAACCGTCTCTGAGGCTGCCTGATGCATGCCCGGGCGGAAATTGAGAGTGTGTGTGTGTTTAAGGTGTAAACGGGTCATGATAGTGTTCGCTTTTCAACCGAGCAGGCAGCTTAGAATTGATTAATGCACATGACTAGTGTAAATGCGACGCTCATTTTCCTTAAAGCAAGCGAACATGCCACTGACGCATGCTTGCGCTAGTGTAAACGGGGTCAATGAAACCAAGGGCAATGTTTCTACAGCTTTGGTGCCATAATAATAAATGCTTGGAGGGACAAGTTCTAACAGGATATAACATTTTTTTTTTCTGACCGGCACTTTCATATTTGGACCAAAATGGATGATGTCCTTTCCCTTAATAGCCCCACGTCTCTTTCTTCTTTCGATAATTTCACAAAAATTTTCCGTCCTCCCCTTTCCGCGGAAAAAAATTCCAAAAGAAACCATAGGTCAAAAGTCTCTTTTATATTTTCCACCTAAACCACACCCAAATGATCTCCTTCAACTTTCTTTCATTTATAAGATAATTCGAATATCTTTCAATCGACATAACCATCGACCCCCTTCCCCTTCATTTTCATACAAAATTTAACAGAATTATGTCAAAAGAAAATTTTTTCAAGCCCATTGCAAGGCTCAACAATTTTCTCTTCACCGGGGTCAACACAACTCATTCGAATTATTCTTTCCCGCACTGGTCCTCGAAAATGCAACCGATTTTGATCGGGTAAACATTTACATATAGCACACCACCACCCGCATCTTTTTACCTCCCCGCCTCGCCTATGAATTACCCCGCATCAAATATCTTCCCCAAATCCTAACCGATTTTCACAGGGTAAATACTTAACATATGCCCCTCCATTAGCTTCACCTTTTCATCTCCACACCCCTACCTTTCCCGTTGCCCCCTCGCCCACAAATTCATTTTTGAATATTATTTACCTTCCTTTTTGGCCAATTCTCAATCGATTTACATCGGGTAAATTTTAAAATATCCACCCACGATAGATGTGATATCCTTCACATATTTTTTCCCTTCCCCTACCCCTGTTTTAAGCTACCCCTAACCATATATCTCGGAAACTTCTTAACCAATTTTCACCAGATAAATTCTTAAATATACCCCTCCCCTTCATTAGCTTCATCTTTTCCCCTAAACCCCAAAATTTTCCGATCCTCGCTCTCCCGACAAATCATATTTGTTTCCCAAATTCAGTAAAATATGTGATTGATGAATTGGTAAAAAAATGTCAACTTCTGAATAGTCCAGTGTTTAGAGCGCCGGTCTAAAGTTCCCGAGTACGGCAAAATTCTCCAGCTATCTGGTTGAATGTTACTTTTTTATGTTTTTTGTTATTCTACCGCAAAAAATTTCCAAATTCTTTCCAAACCGCCCAAAATTTTAATTTCTTACGATTTCTCTTATCATGTAACAGATAAAAAAATATGTTTTCAGAGATTTTTCAAGCATTTTATCAAACAACTTAGAAGGAAAAAAATATTTCGTTCCTTTCATTTCCTTGATCGTTAAGTTTCCCTTAGTCTGTCTGTCCCTTTCTCACGAGGCGGGGTTTGTTTGGTTTATTTATTCCGATTTTTTTGTTTACCTTTTTTTTTGTTTTTACCTGAAACGAGACAAAACTTGACTTTACTCTAAACGAGAGAAATTTTACTTTTATGTGTGTTTAGGTATACGATTGTGCGGACGTAGGAAAATCTTAGAGCGTACATTTTCTAATTAATATATTAATTAGTTGTGTGAGGAGTTCATTCGTTTTGCTAATTAATTTTTTTCGAATTATACAATTGCGCGTTATATAAAAGCAATTAAAAAAAACGAGTCTGCTTTAGACCACACGACTGAAGTAAAACTTCTTTAGCTCCATCTATATGTATGTATATATACGTATATGTTTACATATATATGTATATATGTATTCTCCCGCGTGCAAAAATTGACTGTTCGTTTGCTGCCGCCGCGCGCCGCTGATTGTGGCGAATCGAGTTAAGTTCCCGAACCAGCGTCAGCAGCATCAGCAGCAGCAGCGGAGCGCCCCACAGGCCTCCACTCCACAGACACAGGCACCGCGCCGCGCCGCAGAGCGCGTCACCGAAATGGGGCCGCCCGCTGCTGTCGCTCGGCCTGATGGATGCAGCCAGATACGCCGCGCCTCACCGCGCACCACCGCGCGACCGTCGAGCCCTCTATGGCCTCTGTGCGGGAGTGTGCGACGGAATGGTACCAACCAGGCCACATAGCCGTCACTTTAAACGTAACGCTCTCGCCCAACACTTTTCGTAACGCATTCACCAGCTTGCTCTACAAGTCAAGCGTGCGTAAAAAAGTTTTACTTCAAAAGTGCAATGCATTTTGAAGTACTGAATAATTTCTTTTAATTCTTTTCTTTACAATGAATTAATGTATTTTTTTATTTTTTATTTCTTTTAATCGTTTTCTTTACAATGAATTAATGTATTTTTGTTATTTTTAATTTCTTTCTTAGAAATGAATTAATGTTTATTTTATTTGAAAATGCTGTTTTATTGGCCCTTATTCCACACTCCACATTACTTTTCAGCCATGCTATCATGCAAGAAACGGAATTGCTTCTACCATCGATTACCTGTCACTAATGCTATATTGCATTCAAATGAATTGATTCTATCATGGATTTTCTTTCAGTCACGCTATCATGCATGATACTGCATTGATTCTATCATCGATTACGGGTAATGCAAAAAGTAGCTGGTACCATTTACCGCCAATGACATCGCAATGGAAAATTCATCGATGTTGTATTGCAAAGAATATCTGTTTCCCATTACCCGTATATAATACAACAACGATTGCGTATACCATCCGTTTCCCACTGGAGTACCAACCAAACCACAGAGCCGTAACTTTAATCGTAACGCTCTCACCCAACACTTTAATCGTAACGCTCTCGCCCAACACTTTTCGGAACGCATTCACCAGCTTACTCCCCAAGTCAAGCGTGCGTAAAGAAGTTTTACTTCAAAAACTATAAACGTTTGAGTGAGTTGTAGTTTGTCTACTACTAGGTTAGTCTCCTCGCAGGGGCGGGCGTCCGGCTTTTGCCGGAAAACGACTTAATACTAGTAAAAATATAAAGTTCCGAAAAAATATGTCTAATCATTCTTTTGTGCAACAAGTATTTCTAAAGTAATTGGATTCATTCATTGGTTGATTACGTTGAACAAGCAGGAAATATTAATAAAAACTGTTGACAAGGAAAGCTTTGCGAATCTATTTAACAATTTGGTTTTTCAATCTGCTACCCACTGACCCAGGATTACGAAACGCTCATTGCTCGCTAGCAGCACATATTTCGTGACTGTTGTATGTTTTAGTGACGGAGAAGAAAACAAACATTTGTAGACGAACGTGTGCGTGATTCGTGGAAGAAATAAAAGCGTTTTGACCCACTTAAGGGTTATACCAATTGGTCCCGTAACGTAACGGCTAAAGGCAAAAAGGTGCTTTTTATGTTATTAGGATTTTCCGCTTCCACTTTAACAAGAAGCGGATGAACTAGTCGTAAAACTTCAAGTGCAGTAAAGTAGAAAAAGATTCCCACAGGAGAGTCTTGCCCTTCTACTGATATTATCTGATAATATATATCATGTCGTTGATGGAAAAATCACTAACATAAAAATAGGTTTATCACGAAAAAAGGTCAAACTACAACATTGCTAAGCTAAATCATTATTTACGCTTCGAGTTCATTGCAATCTAATTAGCGTTAATCTGTTAAATTTTAAAAAGGGTATTTTTCATATATTAAGAGTCATTAATTTCACGTGAGTCAAATATCTTATACCCCAGACAGACGGGCACGGTCGAATGAACGTTCGATGAATGATCGTTCTCTCGAATCTTCATTCGTTGCATGCATGACAGACGGCCAACTTCATTCGAGTCGAGAATTTTTGAGTTTAAAATGCGCACGAGTGAATCGGTGAAATTAATAGCAACTTTACGAAAACTTTCGCAAGCTACTAAACGTATTGCAACTCTTCCTGCTCCTTCCACACCTTCATGATCACAGAATTAAAACTCAACTGGCTGGCTGGCAGCTGTCAATTCACATTTTGACACTGGAAATCAGCTGATTGTTCCAGGATTTCCATGCTCATTCTCTGAGAATGAAGTTTCCGGAACTTCATTGATGAGAACGAGAATGTAGTTACGAACGTTCATTCAAACTTCATTCTTGGTGACAGACGACACGGCAATGATCATTCTTCGAGAACGTTCATTCGAGCGTGCCCGTCTGTCTAGGGTATTAAAATACTAGCTCAAAACGCCCAATGCGTACTTAAAATTGAAATTGCAATTCCGTTAAATAAACTTACTCATTTTCTCGCACGAAAAGAGAATATTATTATATGACTTTGAGATTTTGTTTTCGGGCAAGAAATTAGCCAAAATTTAACGGACGTAAAATTAGAAAAAATTTCAATTAATAAAAATGATCACCTTAGGCTTTTTAAGAGATAAAACTCCTCTTCTGCAAGACATGCTGTGGTGTACTTGTTTTAATTAGAAAAGTTTTCGTCAGAGACAGAGACATGTGAGTCACGAAGTGAAATTTGACTTAATGAGAACTCCTTCCAAAGTTAGCTGAAAACAACGTAAACAGGAAGTTTTGAAAGAGCTGCATTCCAAATAAAAAGTTGGTTATTATTTTTCCTCCGCGCATACCAGTGATATATAATATGTATATAAATTACATTCATTGAACCATTAAATTTTGTTACTTTCTCTAGAATGAGTCCCTTCCTAAAAGAGGTATTTGTTGCTATAGAATGATCAGAACAATCTAGATCAAATCTCAACCCTGTTGCAGACCTAAACTCTATAGAGCACCAAGTGATAGTGTAATATATCATTTCGGAAGCAATAACGGAAAAAAATGTGATTCCATTCCAAAATCACATCTTCTTCTTGTTTCATTGGTACTTATCGAGTAAATCGGCACAGAGTCATGGGAACGTACAAAATCAGTGTTTCATTGCTATAGACGCACAATGCTTTGTTTAACAGTAAACAAAATGCAGACAAATTTATAAGAATTTTTATTAACAACATCGCCTCACAAAAATAAAAAATAAGTTTAATCCGTAAGTTCGAATATGATATACAGGGTGTTTTGCTAAGGTCTGAACAGGGGTATGCCAATCGATTCTAAATGGTCTCCTTTGGTCGAACGTTTGTTCGGACACCCCCCCCTTAAAATCGGACCTTCCCCCTAAAATCGCGATTGAAAATTTGGAGGAGGTCAACCTAGAAAATGCATTATAAGTTCTTTCAGAGACATCCTAGAATACTGGTTGATAACGCATTAGAAAGCCGAGCTTTCAAGCTTTCCAACGATACCAACCTCGACCCCATCCGTCGACAAACAAGCGGGGGAGACCCCATCAAATTTCGAAAATGGCAATTTCACTCGAATCCGACGGCGCGTTCCGAAGTTATTCGTGTTACAATAATTAATACAACAACACCCACTATCCGCAATGAAGTCCCATTGGAAAGTGACGTCACATTCGTTTCGATCTTCGATCGTTCGATCTTTCCATACAAAAAATCGGCCCGAACGCATCCCAGATACTCTACACGACTCTCCATTACGCACAGTTATAATAATTTTATATCTACGGAGGTCATTATACGGAAATGTTTTGTTTTTTCGTATTCGGTATTCATTCCATTTTGTTCTCTGTGGAAGGAAGTCGAATCTCATTAAAGATTCATTTAAACCAAACTTCTAGTTCTTATTTTATTTCCCATTTGTCGCCCTGCATAATTTTAACAGGTTATGGGCCCAGAAAAGGCAAGACAAAAGTGAAATAAAATAAAATTACATCAATCCAAAACTGAGGACCGCCATTTTTTTTTTCTAACAAGAAAAGGGAATTCAAGTCGTTACCATCAATTATGGCACAAAATAATTCGTTCCGAATCGAGACTTTATCGAAACACAATTATGAGACATAGAAAATCCAGATGGAAGCCGTGCTAGTGAAAAGCGATACTTGGGTGTACGTGAGCGGAGAAAAACCGAAGCCCGAAGCCGGTGCAGCGGGAGATGCAGCACGCGATGCTTGGGTGAAGGAGGATCGAAAAGCGAAATCGGACCTGATTTTGGCCATCAGCCCATCAGAGCTTAGCCAAATTCGCGGATGTGAGACTGCGCGAGACATCTGGAAAAGGATGGAGGCGATCTATGCGTCGAGAGGACCCGCTCGGAAAGCCGCATTGCTAAAAAGCCTCACTCAAAATAGGATGACCGAAGGAGATGATATTAGGGCATATCTTTCAGAATTTTTCAACACCGTTGATAAATTACAGGACATGGAAATCAACATAAACAATGATTTGCTCGCAATCATGCTTTTATGCAGTCTTCCCCGACTCGTTTGAAAATTTCCGATGTGCCATCGAGTCACGGGACAATCTTCCTGATCCGGAGAGCCTGAAAGTTAAAATAATCGAGGAGTACGATGCAAGAATTCGGAAATCAAACGATCGATCATCAGGGGCCCTATTCGCTAAACACAGCGCAGGTATGGGAAACCAAAAGGACCACAACCAAAGGCAGACCGGAAGCAAGAACGACCACAAGAAATTCAATCGACCATTCAAGTTCAACTGCAGCTTTTGCGGAAGAAGGCGGCGGATTGCTTTAAGAAAAAATCTAAAAATCCGAAATCAGAACAGCCGAACACCTCATATCTTGTTCAACCTATTATAGGAAGCAGCAGTGAAAAATGGTGCTTGGATAGCGGGTGCACCTCACACCTGGTCAGGGATGAGAGGTTACTTGAAAATGCTCAGCGAGCACAATCTGGCTTGAAATTAGCTACCAACAAATCCTCGAACGTGACAGCCAAGGGCGATGTTTCGATTTTAACCTGGAATAATAGGGAAAATATTTCTGTAAAACTACATAGTACATTACACGTACCGGATTTGCGCACAAATCTTATGTCTGTCGCCAAAATAGTTGACAGAGGGGATCAAGTGCTCTTCACAAAGAAACAAGCCTTGATCAAGGACAAACACCAGCGCGTTAAAATCATAGCCGATCGAGAAGGAGACCTCTTCTACCTTCGCGGGGAGCGTCAACAGAGTTTTATGGCATCCAACAACGGAACACATAAAGCAGAATTGTGGCACAAAAGTCTTGGTCATCTGAATGCCCATGATATATTACTCATGGCGAGGGAGAAGATAATCCCTGATATTGACGATTCCTTCAAAACTTGCGAAACGTGTGTAGCGGCTAAGCTCACACGTGCGACTTTTCAGAGCAGCCCAACACGCTCTACAGAGTTGCTAAACATTGTTCACAGCGATGTGTGCGGGCCCATGAGAACAGAATCTCAGGGCGGAGCTCGTTATTTCGTCACTTTATCGACGATCATAGCCGATACTGTCAAATTTATTTCATGGGTAATAAAAGTGAAATTCACCTGAAATTTCGAGAATTTAAAAACTTTGCAGAAACACAGACTGGCCGAAAGATAAAGGCGCTGCAGTCCGACAATGGGGCAGAGTACTGCAATAGAGAAATGGACGAGATTCTGAGGAGGGCCGGTATGCAGCGACGCCTCACAACCGTATACACGTCCCAACAGAATGGCTATAGCGACCGCGAATCACATTCGAAATCGTTGCATCACAAAAAGCTTGAACCGAGGAATCCCCTACGAGAGGTGGACAGGCAAACCACCGAGGCTCACATATCTTCACACATTCGGGACCAGAGTGTTTCATGTTGGACAAAGCTCCGGGCAAAGGAAAATTCGATCAAAGGGCAATCAAAGGTATTTTCGTCGGCAACCCCGATTCACAGAAAGGCTATCGGATCTGGGTGCAATCTCAGAGAAAAATCCACATATCAAGAGACGTAAAATTTATGGAAGAGTTCCAGTACCACAGAAGCAGCAAGGAGAACGTCATCTCCGAGGATACGAAAAACGGACGTTACTCTATGGATAGTTCTGGGTCAACGATAGATGTCCCAATCTGTCCGAACAGGCCGAAAAAGGATGCCGAAACATTGCCAATAGTCAAGGAGTTCAAGAAATCCATAACAGATAATCCTAGGAACTAGGCAAACACACAGAAATCCGATGACAAATGCAAGGATGCAGCAAGGAAAGAAGATAACCCACATAGTTCGGTGTCTCACAAGAGGCGTGCTGGAAGACCAGCAAAAATCAAGACAGGAAAGCGAGGACGTCCAAGAAAGCTCTACAATGAAGTAAAAGTGGTTGCCAACGAAGGGTCCGAGGGCGATTCACGGGTCGAACAAGCCAAACAGGATGAGCATTTTGACGAAGACGTTGCAATGAGCGCCTGCGAGGTTCCGTTTTCACAGGCAATCTCGGGTAACGATCAATCAGACTGGATGGATGCAATTTACACCGAAGTCAGGAATCTAATCTCCAACGACACATGGAGTATAGTCGAAAGACCCGAAGGCATCAGAACAGTTGGCTGTAGAATGATACTTCGTAACAAATGGACAACAGACGGCAAACTTGAGAGAAGGAAGGCGAGACTGGTTACGAGAGGGTTTTCTCAGAAACCGGGAGTCGATTTTCACAACACTTTCGCTTCTGTAGCTGACTGAGTTCACTGAGATTACTGGTGGCTCTAGCCGTTAAGAAGAACATGAGGATATCTCAGCTCGACATCACTGCGGCTTACCTCAATGGAAAATTGACGAGGACCTCTATATGGACAAACCTGTCCTATTGGAAGAGATGCTGAAGAGAATGTCAGACACTGACGTCGAGGACGCTATTCGTGTGAAAACTCGCGACATGCTACTTCAGCTTCGAGGAGGCACAGAGAAGGTTTGCAAGCTAAGAAAATCATTGTATGGACTGCGTCAGGCTGGCCGTCAGTGGCATATAGAGATCGAAAAAGTCCTAAGAGGAGTGGGACTTGTGGCGTCAGAACTTAGCCACAGTTGGCCTGCTACTGTGATTTCCCTACTAGGCTAAATTCAACAATCGCAGTAGTAGTGGAAATCACAGTAGCCTGGCGAAAAACGATTCCATAATGGAGCAGCCATTACAGTTTTAGTATTTTCTGGAACGGCTTATAGACTGGACGAAAATCTGGCTGGCAAAATAAAATCAAAATATATAATAAAGCGTCTTGTCTTGTGTCTTGTTATTTGCAATTAATTTGCTAAAGACTGATACCGACAAGTTCTGATCCCTGTATTTACGTAAATAGTCGAAAGTCAATTTTCCTTTTACTTTATGTCGACGATATTCTGATTTTTTCAAATGATGACGTCAGTGAGGGTCACATAAAGCTCGCCTTGTCTCAGTCATTTATCGTGTGAGATCTTGGTGATGCAACCTACTGTTTAGGGATTCAAATCAAGCGAGATTCTGGTAAGATTCAACTGTTGCAGAGCGGCTATATCGAGGACATTTTAACAAGATTCGGTATGAAGGATAGCAAGCCGGTGGCCACGCCCCTAACGCCCAATTACAATTTCACCGAGACTAACGACAGGCGAAATGGTCAGCCCCATAACATCCCTTACCGGGAACTGATGGGCGCTTTAATGTACTTGGCCGTGGCAACTTGACTGGACATCGCGTATTCTGTGAGCGCCCTTAGCCAATATAATAATTGTTACAGTGAGGAGCACTGGATCGCTGCAAAACGCGTGCTGCGATATCTCCGGGGAACCACTCTTCATGGCCTGGATTTTAGAGCCGATGATAATAAACTAAAATGTTTTGTCGACGCGGATTGGGGAAATCGCCACATGGATCGTCGTTCTTACACCGGATGGACATTTATCATCGGGGGGTCGGCGATTTCGTGAGAGGCCAGAAAGCAGCGCGCCGTGGCCCTATCATCAACGGAGGCCGAATACATGGCCATTAGTGACGCAAGTAAGGAGGCAGTTTACTTGCTGAAATTCTTGAAGGAACTAGGTACCGAAAATCTCTGTATTATAGAGATGTACAATGACAATCAGGGAGCTGGGAAGTTGGCGGCGAACCCGATGTACCATGCACGTTCGAAGCACACGTCGGGGTCACCAATTTAGCGAATTGATACACAGCTTTCTGGATTATTAACGTGTAGTTTATTTTATTAATTAATAATGTTTTTTTGATGCCAAATGTATAAGCTTGCCGTTCCCGTGAATACTGATTATAATGGCTGCTGCATTATGGAAATACTTTTCAGCCAGGCTACTGTGATTTCCACTGCTACTACTGCGATTGCTGAATTCAACCGAGTAGGGAAATCACAGTAGCAGGCCAACTGTGGCTAACTTCTGACGCCACATTACCCCCTTGCGGAGATTTCTGCGCACTCACAGACCAGCCTGAAAGCGCTCCGGGAACCGGACTTTACGGCCATATTTAAAATTTAAAAAATTGTTCTTTAAAAAATGTTCTGCTTCGTGAGGAAATTCCTACGCGGTTGGCAAAAAAAAATTGCTGTGGTAATTCACTAATTAAATACCGATTGAATTTTTTTTTCAATCGATGGCGTCGGAAAATTTTTATAAGAAAAAAAAAATTATTTGGCAAATCGATGGCGTCGGGAAATTTTTGGAAAAATTTTATAATAAATTATTTATTAATTATTATTTAAATAATTATTCGCGCCGGAAAAAAAAAACTTTTTCTTAAATGAACTTTATTAAATTAATTCACGACCGGAAAATTAATTTTATTTTGTGTCGGCCACATTTATTTATTTATTTTTTTTAATAACACGGCGGAAATTGTTTTTTATTTAGTTAAAATGTTTATTAATGCACTGGAAACTATTTAAAAATGTTCGCCTTCGTCGGGGTCACCAATTTAGTGAAATAATACACAGCTTTTTATTATGTGAATAGCATATATTTTGCGAATTAATTAATATCCTGCCAGCTTGCCGTTCCCGATACTACTGATTATAATGGCTGCTCCATTATGGAAATACTTTTCAGCCAGGCTACTGTGATTTCCACTGCTACTACTGCGATTGCTGAATTCAACCGAGTAGGGAAATCACAGTAGCAGGCCAACTGTGGCTAACTTCTGACGCCACAGATATCATTATATTCGGGAAGTTCTGAAATATCATTCATAAGCGAAACACAATAAGTAATGTGATGTTATTCTAAATCCAATATGGCGGACGTCACAAAATGGCGATTTATAATTTCCATAGTTACCCCTATGATATGAATATCAAATGAAAGGGCTTGATGAGCGAAACACAATAAGTGAGGTGGGGTCATTCTAAATCCAATATGGCGGACATCTGTAATATCTTCTATGAATAAAACCACAGGTTACTTCTACTTAAGTCTTTATTAGCTAAGGCACAACTAGACGGAGTTACAGCGAGTCCACGACTGCCGGTACTATCTAACTCTGGGCCGGGTTACTCTCGGCTTTACTGCAACCGTAGAGATGTAGTAGTAGGAACTAATCTAGTCGCCTAACTGGGATAGCAGATTAAGTATTTTAATATAACGCTAGGTTCCTACGCCATATACAATGTTATATATATATTACTGTATACTACACCTCCCCCTTCTAAGACTTCTACAGTTAGACTAGCATTACAGTAAGTACATTCTGTCCCCGCTTGTCACTCAGTTGGTACATTACAAGTTATAAGTCAATTTAGCAAATAGTTAATTCAATGGACATTGGACTTCTATAGCATTCAACTTATACTTACAATATTTTGATTCATATTTTGGTCATGTCTCTCAGCTGGTACCTGTGCTTATTTTATAATATTCTACGAGTTAATTCATCTTATTCATTTTACCAAATAACAACAATTTCATTCATTACTTCAAACAACAATTTTTTTTCGTTTTTGTTATTGCGAATTCTTGAAGTTCAGCGTTATTATTCCGTTTATACATATTTGCCTTTTTCTTAAAAATCTAGAATTCCGTCTCACTACTGAGTGATCCTTTCTCTTCACCCAATACGAACGCGGTGTGCCATGTTTTCCCGTGATCGTCCCTGGTTCCCAATGTTTCTTATCCTTTATCCATACTGCCTGCTCCCTTCCTAGCTCCTCTCTTTCTCTAGCGGACCTATTATAATAAAGTCTGTTTTTATCTGTCGACGTCTGATTTAAATTTTCTCTGTATTTTAGTAGATTTTCTGTTATTGGAAGCAGCGTCCTTTGTTTTCGCCCCGGTGACTTCCTAATACACTTGAGTGGGGTATTACGATATTCTAGCACTGCCACCCACAATTCTTCTCCTGACGCTTTACTTTTTTCTATTATCCTTTTCGCGATCTGGACCGACTTTTCAGCTAGTCCGTTGCTTTGGGGGTAGTAAGGGCTAGTTGTTACTATCTCTATGTCATAGAGCAACCCAAAATTTTTAAAAGCATACGAGCCCGAAAGGTACATTGTCGGCAATTATTGTTTTGGGAATTTCGTGGGTTGCAAAAAGAGGTTTTAATTTATTTATGATTTCCGGAGCTGACTTATTTTTTAGTGGGCAGATTTCCAAGTATTTGGAGAAATAATCATTAACTACTAAATAATTTTTTTTTGATACTTCAAAAATGTCCATTCCTACTTTATTAAATGGGATATTTGGGACATCATGCACGATATACGGTTCTTTAATATTTTGGCTCCTATATTTTTGACATGTTTCACAGCTTCCAATCATATCCTCAATGGCTTGACTTATAGGTACCTGGCCAGTACATTAGCTGCCTAGCACGTGCCTTCGTCTTTTCTATAGCTTGGTGCGACTTATGTAGCAACTTGAGCATTTCCTGTCTTAATGTCACTGGGACAATAATGCGATGATTTAAAAATATAATGCCATCTTCTAAAATTAAATCGTTTTTTAATTTCCAATAAAATTTTATTTCAGATCTTAGCCCTTTTTTCGTTAGAGGCCGTCCCTCTAAGAGAGTTGCTTTTAGTTCTTTCAGGTCTTTATCTTTCTCTGTTTTTTCAGCAAACTTGGTACTCTTATCATTACTCACGTTTAGGGTGTGGACCATTTCATTTAGATCTTCAATTTCCGGGTGTGAGCATTCAGGATCAGAAAATCGTGAAAGTACATCGGCAATGTACATCAATTTTCCCGGCGAATACTCTAACTGAATATCATATTTAATCAGTCTTAATAACATTCTCTGAAGGCGTGCATTAGGTACTTTCCACATTTCTTTCTTGAATACTCCAAGCAGTGGCTGATGATCCGTGATCACCTTGGATGGCTTCTCATATAAAAAATTGTGGAATTTACGACATGCGAAAACAATTGCCAAGAGTTCCTTTTCGATTTGAGAGTATCTAATTTCTGTGTCAGAAAGGCTTCTCGAGGCAAAATAGATTGGTTTACCGTCTTGAAGCATGCAGGCCCCTAACCCAAATTTTGACGCATCTGTCTGACCCGTGATGCTTTTATTAAAATCAAAAACGCTCAATACCGGAGAATTGATAATTAAATTTTTGATATCATCTAGGTTTTTAGAGTGTGTAGTTTCCCACTTGAAATTTATGTTTTTCTTCAAGAGCTCTCTGAGCGGTTGTGAAATTTGCGCTAAATTTGGAATGAAACTCCTCATATAATAGACCAAGAGCCCGCGACGATCAGACCTTCGTTATTTTATAAAAGCTGAAAGTTTCTCTATGTATGTGCCTAATACAGGTAAAAACGATCCCCGACTATGAAGTTTGGAAAACGGTGGGTTTGAAAGGTAACTGGTGTCAAAGGTGTGTAAAATTGGACCTAACTTTCGTCATAGTATAAAACCCAGTTTTTATATATTTTATTTGGAATAATATTGGAAATCACGTCGTCCATTGTCAGACACTTTGGACGGTTGTAACCCCCTGTCAGACACCTTTAAATTATGCTAAATTATAATTCTACTTACGTCGTAGCATAAAAGCTGAATTTTATATATGTTACTTGAGGAACTATCAAAAGATGTTTTCCCAGCGGTCAGACCGTTTCGATGGTTCCTTCACCTTGTCAGACACATTTAAGTCGGGTTGAAGTTGCGAAAAATTGGCAATGGGTCCACCTAGAAAATGCTTAATACGTTCTTTCAAAGACATCCTACAATACTGGTTGATAACGCATTGGAAAGCTACGCCTGCAGGCTTTCCAACGATACCACCCATGACCCAATCCGCTAACAAACAACCGGGAGAGGCAGCGCCAAACTCCGAAAATTGGAATTTCGAAGCCCAAAATTTGACCTTGATCCTTCATTCTTCCGATTTTTTGTATGGGAAGATCGAAACTTTTTTTGAGAAAAAGCTTCCCTCTCATGTGGCCTTTCTCAAGAAAAAAACCGCACTCGAATCTGACGGCGCGTTCCGAAGTTATTCGTGTTACAATAATTAATACAGCAACACCCACTATCCCCAATGAAGTCCAATTGGAAAGTGGCGTCTCATTCCAATTGGACTTCATTGGGGATAGTGGGTGTTGCTGTATTAATTATTGTAACACGAATAACTTCGGAACGCGCCGTCAGATTCGAGTGCGGTTTTTTTCTTGAGAAAGGCCACATGTCAGGGAAGCTTTTTCTCAAAAAAAGTTTCGATCTTCCCATACAAAAAATCGGAAGAATGAAGGATCAAGGTCAAATTTTGGGCTTCGAAATTCCAATTTTAGGAGTTTGGCGCTGCCTCTCCCGGTTGTTTGTTAGCGGATTGGGTCGTGAGTGGTATCGTTGGAAAGCCTGAAGGCTTAGCTTTCCAATGCGTTATCAACCAGTATTGTAGGATGTCTCTGAAAGAACGTATTAAGCATTTTCTAGGTGGACCCATTGTCAATTTTTCGCAACTTCAACCCGACTTAAATGTGTCTGACAAGGTGAAGGAACCATCGAAACGGTCTGACAGCTGGGAAAACATCTTTCGATAGTTCCTCAAGTAACATATATAAAATTCAGCTTTTAAACTATGACGTAAGTAGAATTATAATTTAGCATAATTTAAAGGTGTCTGACAGGGGGTTACAACCGTCCAAAGTGTCTGACAATGGACGACGTGATTTCCAATATTATTCCAAATAAAATATATAAAAACTGGGTTTTATACTATGACGAAAATTAGGTCCAATTTTACACACCTTTGACACCAGGTACCTTTCAAACCCACCGTTTTCCAAACTTCATAGTCGGGGATCGTTTTTACCTGTATTAGGCACATACATAGAGAAACTTTCAGCTTTTATAAAATAACGAAGGTCTGATCGTCGCGGGCTCTTGCTCTATAATTAATCATTCCAAAAATTTTTTGAAGTTCCTTTTTGTCCTTCGGTGAATTATACCATTGACACACTACACCGTCATTATGACGAAAAATGTCATTATGACGAAAAACCCCATCATTAAGACGAAGAGATAAGTACGAAAAGTAGCACCCTAAGTACGAAAAACGCCCGTCATTATCTCACAATTACGAAAAGTTGCCATCTATTGGAAAATAGAAAAACTGGAATTTGACATTTTTTTAGTCAATATCCACATATTTTACATTAAAAATAATGCAATAGCATGCTTATGACAGTAATATCGTCCATACTCGACATAAATTTAAGGAACAATCAACTTAAAAATACAAAAATATTTTTCACTTCACTTGGACACTCACGAAAATCGTCTACTGACAGAACTAATGATGAAAAGTTATAATGTGTCACAGCGTCATTACCGTTTTCGTCATAAAGACACTTTTCGTCATAATGACGGTGTAGTGTGTCAATGGTTTTAATCTCGCTAATGGCTTTTACCCTTTGGGGGTCGCAAGATATCCCGTTTTTTGAAATTATGTGCCCTAAAAACTTGACTTCAGGGACTTTATACTGGAATTTGTCTTTATTAAATTTTAAATTAAGACTCTGCGCTTTTTTGAATACCGCTTCTAGAACTTCACCATGCTCCTTTTCGCTACTTGTAGCAATTAGTATATCGTCCAAGGACACGATCACCCCAGGAATGTTACTAAAATTTTTCTCATTGAGCATCTGAAACGTTTCTGGGGCTGATCGGATACCAAAGGGTAGCCGTTTGAACATATAACACCCGTACGGTGTATTGAAAGTGCAGAGTTGACTTGATTGCTTGCTCAGCTCTATCTGCCAGTACCCGTCCTTCAGGTCTAGCACCGTGAACACCGATTTCCCCGCTAGTTTTGAAGTTAATTCTTCGAAGGTTGGTATGGGATAATTAACTGTTTTAATCGCCAAGTTCAATTCCCGAGGGTCTAGACATAATCTTATTTTTTTATTGGCCTTCTCAACTATGACTATGTTTGATGTCCATCCTGTTGGATTTTCATTTTTCTCAATTATTCCTAATTTCTCTAATCTATTGATTTCTTCTTTTACCGCATCTTTAATACCAAACGGAATGCGCCTTGCTGGTTTTGCTATTGGGACTGCATCTTCTTTCACCCTTATGTCAAAATTTCGTGCAAATCTCCCAATACCCTCAAATAACCCTATATTTTTCTCAATTATTGCGTTTTTAAGCCCAGATATGTTATCAACACGTTTGATTAACCCGAACTTCACACATGCGTCCAAGCTCAATATGGGAGTTGAACCTTCCCTTGTGACAGCAAACTCAATGCTTTGTATCACATTCCGAAGAGTGCAAGTAACCTTTCGTGTTCCCAATGTCTCCAACACAAATCCCGAGTATGTTTGTAACCTAACTTCCGAATTTTTCAAATTTACGGAACCTAAATTTTGTACGAAGCTCCACGGCAAAACATTGGCATCCGCACCCGTATCAAGTTTAAATTTTATCAATTTGTTTGTTATTTTAACCATTTCATACCAAGACTGTTCTCTTTTAGGAGCTACTGCGTTAATAGTATCGATATATAGTTGGCTGTTAGTATCTTCCCAGTTAGAAATTTCATTTACCTTCTGTGTTTGAGTTTTACATGCTATCGCCAAGTGGTTTTTACGACCGCATTTTTTGCACGTTTGACCAACTGCTGCACACTTCTTGAACTCGTGTTTTTTTAGGCAAAACTTACAATTTATTAATTTTTTGTTGTTATCTGTTTTACTGTTAGATCTCAAATGGTTTTTATTATTATTATTAGCCCTATCGTTATTAGCCCTAGAATTATGAAAACTATCGTTATTATTTTTGTTAGGATACTTAGATTTAGAAACGCTGGTTACTGCATTTAACGATCCCGTTGCCGTCGTCGGTCTCTTTTGAAGATGCTCTGCCTGGTTGTTGGTTGCTTCTGCTATGCTCGCCATCTCCATTGCTTTCTCTAAGTCTAGCTTCTCAGCCTCCAAGAGTCTTTTCTGGAGCCGCTTGTCTGCTGTTCCTAACACGATCCTGTCGCGTATCATGCGGGTTTCTTGGTCGCCAAATCCCCACGTTCTGGCCAGCTTTTTCAGGTCCATTATAAAATTATCAAACGGCTCTCCTGCTGCTTGACACCGATTATAGAACACGAAACTCTCGTATACCTCGTTCTGCTTTGGCTTACAAAAATCCTGGAAAGCCTTAATTACTTCCGCGTACTTTGATTTTTGTTCTGCCGTCAGGTTGAACGTATTATAAATTTCTAACGCCTCCGGTCCTATTGAGTTGAGGAAGATAGCTATCCTCACTTGTTCAGACTTTTTGTCTACTTCTGCTGCCGTGGCGAAAATTTCATAATTTTGCCAAAATTTACGCCAACTTTCGGCGATGTTAGATCCCTCTAGGTCCAATTTATCTACTTTTTTTATGTAATCCATTGGCACGTGCTTTGCGACGTATACGGTATTCTTAGGTGGTCTTCCTCGTCGCCTTCTCGAAAGCTCTAATTTCGGCACTTTTGCTCTCACCATCAACTACGGGCGCATCACTTAGATCGTTTTTGTAGGAGATAATTAGGTGCTGTATCACTTTATCACTTTGTACTGTGAGTTTCTATTAAACCGGCTACCGACTGCGCCATGTAATATCTTGCATGAATAAAACCACAGGTTACTTCTACTTAAGTCTTTATTAGCTAAGGCACAACTAGACGGAGTTACAGCGAGTCCACGACTGCCGGTACTATCTAACTCTGGGCCGGGTTACTCTCGGCTTTACTGCAACCGTAGAGATGTAGTAGTAGGAACTAATCTAGTCGCCTAACTGGGATAGCAGATTAAGTATTTTAATATAACGCTAGGTTCCTACGCCATCCATATACAATGTTATACATACAACGTGTCCCAAAATTCAACGATAAGCCGAAACCGGAGGATAGACCTGCCCATGACTACTTGGGGAAAGCAAGAAAAAAAAATATATCTCTTTTTTTTTTAAGTTATAAAAAAAAAACCAAATTCTTCGAAAATTTAGACCTTTTATGGTCATTTTCACTACCATGACCACAATTTTTTAAATATTCATGTTGTTTTTTTTTATAGGGAACCTGAATAGCATTGCTATCCACCACAATCCTTAAAAATTCCAAAATGCCTCTAGTTTTTTCACAAACATTAATCAAATTAATTTTTTTCCCTAAAATATTTTAGCATTTTTACTTTTACTCAACTTTAACTCATCGTGGTGTAAAAAAAAAGTACGAACACTACTATGGCAAGTTGTTTTAAAAATTGACGCAACTAACCAAGATTCCAAAATGGTATAATACTCTAGGAAAACCAGCCACAAAAAAATAATATGCGTACTAGTTCAAAACAAGAACTAAATTCCATAAATTGTAGTTGACAGAAATCACTTTTACTACGTGCCCTAAACGGGTTCTAGTTACAATTTCTTGGAATTTGAATGGGGCATACATACCATAAGAGTTAGAGAGAGATAGATAGAGAGATATTTACGTTAAAAAGAGACAGATGAATTATAAGATAAGATAAGATTTACAACTGTACCTATCCCTTTTTCCTTGAAACAATAATTGCAGGAAGTTCCCAATTATCCTTAACCTCCAACTACCCTCATAAACCTACCCTCATTCCCTGAACGTCATACTACCTTCATAAAATTACCCTTTTTCCGAGAACCTAACAAATCCATGCAACTCGTTTCCCTTCCACTAAAAATGTATAAATAGCTAAGATAATTTTGTTAAAGTTTAGTTTTAGTTCAGAATCCGTTTATCATGCCGCAACCATACACACCACAGGAATACGCTAATATGCACCTCATCTATAGAGAATGCCGATGCAATGCTAACGCTGCTAGCAGGCTGTATCGAGAAAGGTACCCAAATGCTCAAAGATATCCTGATTATCGAGTGTTTATTAATGTGCATCAAGCGTTTTTGGAGGGTCGTATGCCATCCAGTAGGAGAAACGTTGGAAGACTTAGATTGGATCGTAATGAAGAAGTTCTCAATGAGATAGAAAATGATCCGACTACTTCGGTACGTGCCATAGAAGAAGCTACAGGAATCCCGAAAAGTTCTGCACATCGAATTTTAAAACGTCACAGGCTTCACCCATATCACTGCAGGCGTGTGCAGACGTTATTACAGCGGGACTATCCACTACGAGTCACATTTTGCCGTGTGATACTGCAAAGGCACAGGGAAGATCCCCAATTCCTAAACAAAATTCTATGGTCGGATGAAACAACATGCAAGAAAGATGGGTATTTTAATCTTCACAACCTACATAGTTGGAGCAATGAAAATCCGCACTTGATGAGACAAGACCGTTCCCAATATCAATTCAAGGTTAACCTATGGACGGGCATATTAAATGGAAAAGTAATTGGTCCCTTTGAGTTACAAGGAAACTTAGATGGCAGTAGTTATTTAAACTTCTTACAAAATAACTTGCCAGGATTGTTAGACGACATGCCCTTAAGTGATCTCCAAAACATGTGGTTCCAAAATCATGGTTGCCCAGCACACTTTCTCCGTCCTGTGCGAGAATATTTAAATCAAGAGTACCCAGGGCGTTGGATCGGGCGACTTGGTCCTATCTTATGGCCACCCCGTTCACCCGATTTGAACCCCCTGGACTTCTTCTATTGGGGTTGTCTTAAAGACAGGGTCTACTCAAAACCCATTGCGACATTGGACGAGCTTCGTCAGAAAATCACTGAGGCTGCGGATCACATCAAAAGCAGAAGATATGCAAGACAAATAAAACGTTCATTTTTAAGGCGATGTCGTGCATGTATTAATGCTGATGGCAAACAATTCGAGCATTTGCTATAATGTTAATAATGTAACTTGTTTTCCTAGAGTAGAGTAGACTTGCTGAGAATAACAACAGCTTCTCTACCTTCCCTGTTTTTATTCAATAAAAAACATTTTTCATCTGTCTCTTTTTAACGTAAATATCTCTCTATCTATCTCTCTCTAACTCTTATGGTATGTATGCCCCATTCAAATTCCAAGAAATTGTAACTAGAACCCGTTTAGGGCACGTAGTAAAAGTGATTTCTGTCAACTACAATTTATGGAATTTGGTTCTTGTTTTGAACTAGTACGCATATTATTTTTTTGTGGCTGGTTTTCCTAGAGTATTATACCATTTTGGAATCTTGGTTAGTTGCGTCAATTTTTAAAACAACTTGCCATAGTAGTGTTCGTACTTTTTTTTTTACACCACGATGAGTTAAAGTTGAGTAAAAGTAAAAATGTTAAAAAATTTTAGGGAAAAAAATTAATTTGATTAATGTTCGTGAAAAACCTAGAGGCATTCTGGAATTTTTAAGGATTGTGGTGGATAGCAATGCTATTCAGGTTCCCTATAAAAAAAAAAACAGAAATATTTAAAAAATTGTGGTCATGGTAGTGAAAATGACCATAAAAGGTCTAAGTTTTTGAAGAATTTGGTTTTTTTTTTATAACTTAAAAAAAAAAAGAGATATATTTTTTTTTCTTGCTTTCCCCAAGTAGTCATGGGCAGGTCTATCCTCCGGTTTCGGCTTATAGTTGAATTTTGGGACACGTTGTATACATATTACTGTATACTACACATCTAATATGATAATGCATAAGTTCAAAAGCAGAGTTTCAAGTTCCTAATGCACGATTCAGCTTCGAACGCTACCACGCTAAATTGTGCACTAGTAACTCAGCGTCAGGCTAACGCCTTTTTGAAATTTCAATTTGACGTTCTTTTACTATTAAAGACATCGTTAGTCTTAAAATAAAATTACATAATAAAAAAATATTTTTTAAATAAAAGCTTGGGCGCTCATTAGATATTAAAATTATAAAATAGCAGTAGTGAAACGAAGCGAAATATTGTGTAATTTTTCAGCATAATTTCGCTTCTAATGAGAGCGCCCAAGCTTTTATTTATAGTCATACAAATACAGAAATACCGTGAAGAAATACGTTAAAGATATATTTGGTTGAAATATATTTTAGGCCCAAAATTGATAAGCTTAGACCGTTCGTCAATCCAAAATATTAAAACTGAGGTATTATTTTATTAATTACTAGCTGACCCCGTAAACTTCGTACCACCTGAAATTGATTTGATTTTAACTCTTCATAAGAGATTATGAATCCCAATCAACTTTCCAACTCCAATTCATTGAGATTGCAAATGTTGAAATTAGAGCACAAACGGAATCTTTAGAAATTACCTTGTTAGCCTTCACAGAACTTTACAATCTTGAAATCTTTGTGTATCAAAACCAATCGAGTATCGCTGAAACACAATGGCTGATCAAAGTAATTGTTTGCACAATGTTATTAATTTCGCTTTAGCCAAATCTTACCTTAACAATCCACTACTTTTTTATGAAAAGCTCCCAAGCCTTAAAAAGTATAAAATAATAACATTTATCAAAAGTCCTCTGCTACTACTTTCAACATTAAATACCAATACTTTCCTAGATTTTTGAAGTCGGTGTGGAAACCTGACTGATATTAATCAAAAACTAAATAATTAAGACAATCAGTTTGCTGTTATTAGTAAATAATATAAAATAAATCTCTCGGAAAGGAAAGCGTCTTTCTGTGAAGTTTAGGACAGGCAACAGAAAACTCCGATGGGAACAATAAAATATATTTTTCCATTGGGGCAGAAACTGCACAATGATTTAAATAATTTAAATTTTCCGCTCAGGCGCCTCCTCGCAGTTCCCCCTGAACATTAAGTTCAGTGGCCATTTCGCGCCATTCCGCCAGTTGGAAGTGACATTTTCTGAAACTGCGCGCCCAGTATCGTCTCGGAGTGAGAAAATCTATTTAAATTCATTTAATCCGTTTAATTACTGCGTAAGTAAAGCCATAAAGAGCTTGCCGTCATTATATTATTAAATTTTTTAAAATTCGACGCGGAAAAGTTCTTAGAATTCCATGCGAAAAAGTGTTGAGTGCCGAGATGCTCGCCGGTCCGGATGCGGTCATAAAGTCAATTAATTTGGTGGTCAGGTGGAAGTTCGTGGCATTAAATCGCGTTTTATCGGAATTCGCAGGCTGGGCGGCAGCGCGGGTACAATTTGAGTGAATTATGTAGATGATGATTTAATTATGTAAGTAAGTTGCAAAATCCATTGTTCTCATTTTTGTAATAAATCCCCGTGATGTTCCCGAGGTTGGCTTCTTTAAGTCGAAAAAAACCGCACGAAAAGTTTTGGATTAGGGATTAGCCCAGATTTTTTGAAAATTTTTGTAATAATACTTTCTAACAGGAATTTAACAGGTATAAAAGAAAATCCAAGATAATAATGGAAAAGGTGTTTTGGGCACTTTCCGTAGAATAATGAACAAATGAGATGAAATAAAACTGCATCTTTGAAATGTTTAAACATTCGCTTAAGTAATCGGTATGAACGATCTTAAACGTATATTTTTGAATCTATGTATGCTCTGCAAGCAACCCCTAGAGAATTAAGTAGAAATTTATTATCGAGACTAAAGGCCGTTCTCCAATGCACGGACCACCCAACCACGAACGAACCAAAATCGCGCCATCTCGTCCCACATGAAAGTTGCGTCATCTTCCCACTCACTCGTGTTTTGGTCAACATGGCTAACTTTTTCTTGGTGCGTGTTAACCACATAGTACTAGTTGACCATTCAGCAACGATATTGTACCAGAATAGTGACATCGCCGCAGCTTTTCCGCCGGTTGTCAAAACATCAGTGCACTAATTATGACACGAAGCACTTATAAAAATATGCACGGTAGTTTCAGGAGAATAATAAAAGTTGAATTGATAAGTTTGTCCGCTTAAAAAGTGATAAAAACTTCCACATTTGCCCGATTGTGTTTTCGCAGCTGGCAGGCACAACTACAGGCAAGGGCTTATACTTTACACGGGATTCAGCATTTTCGTTCGGTGGTTCGTGGTTGGGTGGTCCGCGCATTGGAGAACGGCCTTAAGACTCCTATGCCAGGATCTAAAGTAACAATTGCCCATATGTTCTGTATTCCGTTTGAAATGAAATCGAAAAGAGACCCTCTCGAACGTAATTGGGACATGCCAAAAGGACTATTTTCACTATACGTCGCGCGCTGGTCATCAGTGCAGTTCGATCGTAAAGTAGTTCGCCGCGCATTTGACTGATTGCCACGACCTACGTCAGCTCATCCTCATCCTCTCTTTGGCATTGTAATGGCCACAGTGAAATGACACGAAATTTTTTTCCCAATCACTTGTACACGGACCAAATCTATCGAAATTACCTTGTTATTCTTCACTGAGAACTTTGCAACCTTGAAATCCTCGTGTATCAAAATTAATCCAATATCACTAAAAAACAACGGGTGGTACTCCGGGAGTGCCGGCAGAAGTTAAAACTTGAACATTAACGCTGTGCATTTTTGAATATTTTGGAATGGTTAGGGAATAATTTCGCACGAATTGCTTCATTTATCAGTATAAAAGTACTATCATTTATGTGGTAAAATACAATATTCATTTATTGCGCTATCGTACACAAACATGGCAATTTATACTACACTAGCTGACCCGACAGACGTTGTCCTGCTCCCACGGACACCCCCTCAACTCCTCCTTCATCTACTCCCACGGACACCCCCACAACTCCTCCTTCATCTTCTCCCACGAACACCCCCTCAACTCCTCCTTCATCTACTCCCACGGACACCCCCACAACTCCTCCTTCATCTACTCCCGCGGACACCCCCACAACTCCTCCTTCATCTACTCCCGCGGACACCCCCACAACTCCTTCTTCATCTTCTCCCACGGACACCCCCACAACTCCTCCTTCAACTACTCCCACGGACACCCCCTCAACTCCTTCTTCATCTACTCCCACGGACACCCCCTCAACTCCTCCTTCATCTACTCCCACGGACACCCCCACAACTCCTTCTTCATCTACTCCCACGGACACCCCCTCAACTCCTCCTTCATCTACTCCCACGGACACCCCTACAACTCCTCCTTCATCTTCTCCCAAGAACACCCCCTCAACTCCTCCTTCATCTACTCCCACGGACACCACCACAACTCCTTCTTCATCTACTCCCACGGACACCCCCTCAACTCCTCCTTCATCTACTCCCACGGACACCCCCACAACTCCTCCTTCATCTACTCCCACGGACACCCCCTCAACTCCTCTTTCATCTACTCCCACGGACACCCCCACAACTCCTCCTTCATCTACTCCCACGGACAGCCCCACAACTCCTCCTTCATCTACTCCCACGGACACCCCCTCAACTCCTCCTTCATCTACTCCCACGGACATCCCCACAACTCCTTCTTCATCTACTCCCACGGACACCCCCACAACTCCTCCTTCATCTACTCCCACGGACACCCCCACAATTCCTCCTTCATCTTCTCCCACGGACACCCCCACAACTCCTCCTTCATCTTCTCCCACGGACACCCCCTCAACTCCTCCTTCATCTACTCCCACGGACACCCCCACAACTCCTCCTTCATCTACTCCCGCGGACACCCCCAGAACTCCTCCTTCATCTACTCCCACGGACACCCCCACAACTCCTTCTTCATCTTCTCCCACGGACACCCGCACAACTCCTCCTTCAACTACTCCCACGGACACCCCCATAACTCCTCCTTCATCTACTCCCACGGACACCCCCACAACTCCTCCTTTATCTACTCCCACGGACACCCCCTCAACTCCTCTTTCATCTACTCCCACGGACACCCCCACAACTCCTTCTTCATCTACTCCCACGGACACCCCCACAACTTCTTCTTCATCTACTCCCACGAACACCCCCTCAACTCCTCCTTCATCTACTCCCACGGACACCCCCACAACTCCTCCTTCATCTTCTCCCACGAACACCCCCTCAACTCCTCCTTCATCTACTCCCACGGACACCCCCACAACTCCTTCTTCATCTACTCCCACGGACAACCCCACAACTCCTCCATCTTCTCCCACGAGCACCCCCTCAACTCCTCCTTCATCTACTCCCACGGACACCCCCACAACTCCTTCTTCATCTACTCCCACGGACACCCCACAACTCCTCCTTCATCTACTCCCACGGACACCCCTCAACTCCTCCTTGATCTACTCCCACGGACACCCCCACAATTCCTCCTTCATCTACTCCCACGGACACCCCCACAACTCCTCCTTCATCTACTCCCACGGACACCCCCTCAACTCCTCCTCCATCTACTCCCACGGACACCCCCTCAACTCCTCCTTCAACTACTCCCACGGACACCCCCTCAACTCCTCCTTCATCTTCTCCTACGGACACCCCGTCAACTCCTCCTTCATCTACTCCCACAGACACCCCCACAACTCCTCCTTCAACTATTCCCACGGACACCCCCACAACTCCTCCTTCATCTACTCCCACGGACAGCCCCACAACTCCTCCTTCATCTACTCCCACGGACACCCCCTCAACTCCTCCTTCATCTACTCCCACGGACATCCCCACAACTCCTTCTTCATCTACTCCCACGGACACCCCCACAACTCCTCCTTCATCTACTCCCACGGACACCCCCACAATTCCTCCTTCATCTTCTCCCACGGACACCCCCACAACTCCTCCTTCATCTTCTCCCACGGACACCCCCTCAACTCCTCCTTCATCTACTCCCACGGACACCCCCACAACTCCTTCTTCATCTACTCCCACGGACACCCCCACAACTCCTTCTTCATCTACTCCCACGGACACCCCCTCAACTCCTCCTTCATCTACTCCCACGGACACCCCCACAACTCCTCCTTCATCTACTCCCACGGACACCCCCTCAACTCCTCCTTCATCTACTCCCACGGACACCCCCACAACTCCTTCTTCATCTTCTCCCACGGACACCCCCACAACTCCTCCTTCATCTACTCCGACGGACACCCCCACAACTCCTTCTTCATCTACTCCCACGGACACCCCCACAACTCCTCCTTCATCTTCTCCCACGAACACCCCCTCAACTCCTCCTTCATCTACTCCCACGGACACCCCCACAACTCCTCCTTCATCTACTCCCGCGGACACCCCCACAACTCTTCCTTCATCTACTCCCACGGACACCCCCACAACTCCTTCTTCATCTTCTCCCACGGACACCCCCACAACTTCTCCTTCAACTACTCCCACGGACACCCCCACAACTCCTCCTTCATCTACTCCCACGGACACCCCCACAACTCCTCCTTCATCTACTCCCACGGACACCCCCTCAACTCCTCTTTCATCTACTCCCACGGACACCCCAACAACTCCTTCTTCATCTACTCCCACGGACACCCCCTCAACTCCTCCTTCATCTACTCCCACGGACACCCCCACAACTCCTCCTTCAACTTCTCCCACGAACACCCCCTCAACTCCTCCTTCATCTACTCCCACGGACACCCCCACAACTCCTTCTTCATCTACTCCCACGGACACCCCCACAACTCCTCCTTCATCTACTCCCACGGACACCCCCTCAACTCCTCCTTCATCTACTCCCACGGACACCCCCACAATTCCTCCTTCATCTACTCCCACGGACACCCCCACAACTCCTCCTTCATCTACTTCCACGGACACCCCCACAACTCCTCCTTCATCTTCTCCTACGGACACCCCCTCAACTGCTCCTTCATCTACTCCCACGGACATCCCCACAACTTCTCCTTCATCTTCTCCCACGGACACTCCCTCAACTCCTCCTTCATCTTCTCCCACGGACACCTCCTCAACTCCTCCTTCATCTACTCCCACGTACACCCCCACGGTGTAAGAAATGAAAAAATGTGATTCTGCCCGAGCAGGATTTGAACCCCGAACCGTTGGATTAAAAGTCCAACGCTCTACCGAATCGACTGAGCTCGTTAACAGTTTTCTGAAATTTTCCAATTTTCCGCGCAATTTTCTTAATTTTTTCTGAATCTAAACCATCAAGGACGCCACCCAAACGCATACAAAAAAGAAACGTGGCAGTCGCGGGACTGGCCGACAGAAGCTACGCGTTAATTTGTTTTTTTTCTCTCTCCAAAAAAAAAAAAAAACAAAAAAAAAATTATACGCTTCTGGCCTATGTTTCGTGTGCTGAGCTCTGGCCCTTAGAACAGTTATTTATTATTACTTATTTTATATTCTAAGCTCTGGCCAGAAATAGCCATATTGGATCGTGACGTCACGATGTCAGATCCCAATACGCACGGGGAATCCCACGCACACAGCAGGCGATCGTTTCTCTCTCTCTATCTCTCTGGCGAGTAGGCATGCGCCCAACGTTGCATGCCTACTTGTCAGTCGCGGGCCGCAAGGAGGGGAAATCTAACGCTTACGTCTTCGATTTTCTAGGTTGAGTCCCAGCCCGCGAAACCCCCGATAAAAAGCGTAGCTTCAAAAATTCATTCAAATCAGTCCAGCCGTTTAGGAGGAGTTCAATGACAACACACGTACAGTAGAATTATATATATACAGATAAAAAATTTAACACTTCAGAACTATTACAATTATTTTACATTAAAAAGTTTATCTCTCAGAAAAATCAACTTTCATCCATAATTTCAACGACTCTTTCACCATCATCATTATTCATTACCAGCATCATCATCGCCAATCTCTAAAACTGATACAATAGGTTTATGGTAGCTGCAGTAAGAAACGAACAATTTTGATTCGAATCTATTTAAATGTCTAATAAAGACCTCATCAATAGTAGTTTTGTATTTCGTTGGCGCGTAGCAGGCTGTGTACAAACACACACGCACACTCGCGCAAGCGCCCTGTCCGTCTTACGAATTTTCGATCAGGGTCCCGTGTCCTGACGCAAATTTTACATTTTTTACCCATCCCAAAAAAGTGCACAACGCCGCTAAAGAAGTTTTCACTTCAAAAACAATGGCTGATCAAAGTGATCTTCGCCAAATGTAATTAAATTCATTTTAAATAAATCTTACCTCAAACGTCTACTACTTTGTTATGAAAAAACAATTTTAAATTATATATCCACCTGCTCTAAAACTACTTAACTTTTAAATTGAAATTCCGTATAAAACTTCGGTCGTAAAACCATCTCAGTAAACGTTGACTTAAATTTTTTGCATTCAAAGTGTTACTTTGACTACATTTTTTTGCATTCAAAGTGTTATAATGTAATCGAAGTATGTTTTGTGCTGTTTTTCGATTTCTTACTTTTTTAGGTTTTCCTTTAGATTTTTTCTAATTTTCTTACCTTTTAAAACAACCCTGAATTGAGACGAACAAAACAAAAAAAGAATCATCCAAATCGGTCGAGCCGTTCTCGAGTTTTAGCGAGACTAACGAACAGCAATTGATTTTTATAGATTTTATTATGAAAATATTTTTTTCAGCCTAAATTTATTTTAGCAAAAACTTATTTTTTCCTTTTTAGTATATTTTTATATTTTATTGTTAAAGTGGGTGATTTTGTTCGAATAAGTAGACATAAACACATATTTGAAAAGGGATATACACCTAATTGGTCTGCTGAAATATCTAAAATTATATATTAAAAAAGTTAAATAAGTTTACCCAACAACTTATATTCTTGAAGATTACCAGGGAAATATAATTCAAGGAAAATTGTATGAGCTAGAACTAGGTCCAGTAAAAAACCACGATGTTTATTTAGTAGAAAAAATTTTGAAGAAACGCGGGAACAGAGTTTTAGTTAAATGGCTTGGTTATTCAACAAAACATAATAGTTGGATTAATATAACAGATGTTTAGTGATTGCTGTTAAACAGTTACCATGTTACCATGTTACTTTTAAAGAGAGAATACGACAGATTGAAAACGTTTCGTAATCTCACAAGCTTGCAAGAAGCGGATTTTTCTACACGAATTTAAGAGATGTGGTTAAATGTTTCTACTGTTCCTGGAATTATGTGCTATAAATTGCTCTGACGATGTTGAAGCCGAACATATTCGTCTTTCACCGAACTGCTTTTATGTTAAGGGTAAACATGTATGTGGACCTTTCAATAGACAGGCTTCATCAAACCTATCAATGTGCGCTTGCCCTTGCAACATGCTTAAAATTTTAACGCATGCTTTAATAGTACTAGGGCTGTGTTGTGAAATTTGTTTACTTTATAAAAAGCTATGAAAAAACAGCTGAATTTTAACGACGACCCACAAGTAAAATATATGATAGCGTGGAGTTTTGCATACCGTGAGAGCAGAAAAGTTCCGTGGGAATTATACGCATTTAATACTTTTAGATTTAAGAATAGAATTTCGCAATTAGGTGTAATCTTACATCCACTTTTAAATAAGAAAATAAATAAAATCTCAAGCAAGTAATCCGCAATTTTGTTTCTTATTATTTACTTCCATAAACGATAACATATTTCTGAGTAATTAAACTCATTAGTTACACCAAAGCCAAGTTAAAGCTTTTATCAAACTGCATACTTCACATTCTCCAAGATGTAAATCACTGCATCTGCGGGCATTCACCACCTATTAGCAATGACCTTAAACTTGACGTCAACAGGTTCAATTTAACTAGCTTATTGCTTCGAATCTTTGTTTACATTCTCCAAGATGCAGCTCATTGCATCTAAGACTATTAGTGGTGACCTCAAACTTGACGGCAGACAAACGATGTAACTCTGAATAAACTCGTTGCTAAGCAGCAGCCGCTCGACCTTGTTCTAAGAACAAGAACGAAGCTAACATTCTCTAAGATGCAATTATCAGCCTTAGGCCCCAGCTTGCATCAACGCTTATCCGGATTGTTGTCGTTGAAGTTCTGCTTCTCTAAAGGCCCGGATCCACTAAACGTGCAGCTCGCAAGCTGTTTGGGAGCAAAGTTTTGCCCTTTGGCTACATCCAACACGCAAAAATAAATGTTCCCGTGCATCTCATCTTCGCGAACATAAAAGCAAATAAGCGAACATTTGCTTGTTCGGTGTTTTGCATGTTTGGTGGAGACATGCTGCGCTCGCAAGCAAATTGATCGTCAGAAATGTGTTTTGGTGTTCGTCAAATGTCCGTCAAATGTACGCGAGCATGTATACTGTAATAAGCCTTAAAGGAGGCATGCACAACTCATACCATAAATCAATCAAGAAAAGTGCTTAATCTTAAACAAGATACACTGACCGCACACAAAGTGCAACGCACAAATTCCCGGTACGGTCAGTGACACTTAAAGGTTGTTTATGGGAAACCGATGAGTCAACGGGCAAAGTACTTTCAGCTAGCCCGAGTCAAGTGCATTCGGTTTTGCCTGAGCAAGCACTAAAACGTAAACAAAGCAGCACGTGAAGTGCAAGCGGCGCGCGTTCGTCGCGGGTGCAAGCCTGGCACTTATGATCGATGAAATTGGGTCATCGATGACCGTAACCAGAAACCCTCTTGGGATCTTTTGCACCGCTTGGCATTTCGCACCAATACGGAGCCAATCAGGAGTATAATCGTAGGGTAGAATTTTGTATAAATAACCCTAAGAAAGTAAATAAAGCATTCAGTCTAGAACTGAGTCTTTCATTACGTATCTCGGAGCTGAAGCTAGTTTAGCTGCTCTAGTGAAGCAATAGCCGTTGGTTGCTTCCAGGTTACCTTACAGCAAATCCCCTCAGCACTCAGAGGAGCTACAGCCGGGTGGCTGCTCTCCAACTTGGATCTTTTGGCCCCAACACTACAATACACCAAATCAACATTTGCTCAAAACATGCTCGCGAGCTGTTTGTTCGTTTGGTGGATCCGGGCCTTAAGCTGCAACTGCAGCTTTAAACCAGGTGAATGACTGAAACTTCTATTGTTTACATTCTGCCCCAGTCCCGGCTGCAGCCCCAGACCCCGCCCCGGCTGCAGCCCCCGTCAAAGCCGCAGCCACCACGTGTTTGTCGTTGAACAGATGCGCAAACAGCTTCGCGCCAGGTGCGCGCGCGCCGCCCATAAATCATATATCAATTAAACAGTTGTTAAGTGTCACTAATTACTCAATCAATTTGCATAATAGCTGTCAATCAATTTAATTAATGACCCCACCCAATTTGCATAACCCTTATAACCCCATTAATAATCATAATGACCTAATTAATTTGCATAATTGCCCCGCCCCCTCATTTGCATAACCGGTGTTGGTTCCCAGGTCCAATCGCCCCAATACCTACTAAGTTCAACATTTTGATCCGTCAATACCTTGAGATACGTCGCTCCATAAGAAAGCATGGGTTTCAATATTTTCATCCGACAAGAGCTTTAAAGCTCGACGTATGACGAACTCTGCTGGATTGTATGGGCGCAGGACTTTAAGTCCTTTAAGTTGCGACAGTCACATTTGCTTGCTTACATCTTTGAGGCGGGAACTAAAGGAGGCGACATCCCATAGTAAAGTATATATGTATGACAGCGTAGCCAAAAATTCTCGCTATCTTGAATCTTCAAGGTGCTTGACTGTCACTTTTTTGTAAACAAAGATCCGCCAAAGGGTGTTTGGCGCAGAGACGTAGTCAACAAAAGGTATTTTTGTAGGCTACCTCGAGATGAAATGTTGAGAAGGAAATGGTTAATGGCTATTGGTCTAACAAGGCAACTAACATTGGCAAGGGAACATTCCCAACCCGAAATTTCCGATTTTGGTTAAACTTGGCAGAAATATTGCCCTTAGTGAGACAATTAAAAAACCGTTTTCAAACCCGGCTGTAATTCGGTCCTTGGGGGGGAAACCCCCCTCCGAAGTTCGAAAATGACACATTTCGGGTCGTTTTATGACGTCATATCTCCCGTTAAGTTAATTATTTTGTTAAGGAAGATCTAAGCTTTCAGAAAAGCTATAAATCATATATACTTCCTTTGGAGCTTATCACTATAAATCGCTTGCGTAAATGTTGAATTTTCAGAAAAAGTTCACGTTCATAAAATCATTTTTCGTTGGGTTCACTTTCAAGTTTAACCTTTACCTTTTGTAAACAATGCGGTTATTTACCATTCCTAAAAAGACCACAGGCTTAATTCAGCCCTTAGACGTTTACGGTTTCAGGATATGGTAAGGTTTCGTCAAAGCATTTTCAGATTTGGTATTAATATTAAACCAGCAAATTAACCTTTACCTCCGGCTGAATGTAATAAAGTTGCAAGCACTTGCTCACACCCAATTTTCTAGTCCAAGATATTTAAATATATTTAAATATGCTTGGTATAAAAGTGGATATTTGGAGCAGCGGCCAGATCAAGCAGATCATCCAGTTAACTTTATGTTCTTGCATCAAGATGTTCTAAAAAATCATCAATGCACATCATGCGAAAACCATGCAGATTTTCGTTGTTCATGTTGTTCAAATATATACTGTTTCCAACATTTTTTTGACGAATCGCACTTACATTTTAATTAAAAACTATATAAAAATAATTTCAGAGAAAGTAAATATTAATATTTAAAAAATGTTAATTTTAGCTGAAATCAACAAATATTTCTCTATGATTATTTAATATAATTTGAATGCGTATCTCATGTTTTTTATTTTAAAACCAGAAACAGTAAAACGAGTACACAATGCTTGTGTGCATTTACCATTTCTGAATGGTTTTTTTTTTTCGTTTTCCTAACAATCACATACTTGCAGCTCATTGTCCCTTACGAAAAGTAAAGATTTAAAGTTGAAAGTGAAGCGCAAACCCAACGAAAAATGATTTTATGAACGTGAACTTTTCTGAAAATTCAACATTTCCGCAAGCGATTTATAGTGATAAGCTCCAAAGGAAGTATATATGATTTATCGCTTTTCTGCAAGCTTAAATCTTCCTTAAAAAGCTTACGTTTAGAAATCCAAAAAATAGTTAACTTAACGGGAGATATGACGTCATAAAGCGACCCGAAAACGTGTCATTTTCGACCTTTGGAGGGAGGTTTCCCCCCCAAGGACCGAATTACAGCCGAGTTTGAAAACGGTTTTTTAATTGTCTCACTAAGGGCAACATTTCTGCCAAGTTTCATCAAAATCGGAGATTTCGGGTTGGGAATGTTCCCTTGTAAGTGAAAGTGATGTAAAAAAAAGGAATTATATATGCTCGAGCCAATTCCTTTTCATGGACCTTCTTTCTTTTGAAAATAAAACAGCCATCAACACTTTTTAATGCCGCCCGCCTCTGACATTTTAGAAAATCAAGAAGAAGAACGAAAGTTGCCACGGTTTTTTCATAACATGTCATCTCCTTTCGTTCTCTCCTCAAACGTTTACATCCCAGCAAAGTGTACCTGAAATATTGGACGCACCTAATAGCAGAATTCTTATTAAAAGAAATTTAATAATAATTCAATATTCAAAAATTGCTCCTTCAATAAAATTCCCGCGCTGTGCTGTGACAGGTGACAATTTGAGGCACTTGTCAGATGACTCATCTTATGGGCGAACATCTCCGTTGCTATACTTCAAAATCCGTCGAGATCCCTAGAGAGCTTTAAAGCTTGACGGATGACGGACTCTGCTGGATTGTATGGGCGCAGGCCTTTAGAATATTTAAGCAAGCTCAGCCGATACAGTTGGGACTTGGAATAATTCAGGCAAACTCAGCCTTGAGGTCGGGACTTAGGAATTGCTAACAAACTCAGTTATTTGAGGTACTTACCAAGCTCAGGCAGTTATAGTTGTCAAACTCAGACGAACTATGATGAATTCTCTGCGAGCACGTGTTTATAAAGGGAGAAAGCTCTAAAATGGCTCAAAGCTCCTCGAAGAACATTCTTGGGTGTAAGAGCTTTCCGTGCGGCTCAAGTTCTTCAAATAGTTTGTTGATGCGTTCGGTCGGAACAGCCAGCGCAAAAAATATCCGATCGGACGCATCCCCTTTTCGTGCTCCTGAGATTTGTCATTTGTTTGACAACCTTGCTCGTCACTTTGGCAACTTGTGAAAACGTGAAATGAAGTATAAACAGTAATTAGTTACATAAATAAAAGAAATTTTGATCAATATATTTGCGAATAATTAGGACTTGATAATTTTCTTTCCTTTTTAATTTTCTTTTGTGCTCTTAAGCTACGGTCAGACATTGCAGTTTTTCCTGCGATATTTTAGGTTGCAGCTGTAAAAGCTGCATGATCTGTTCACACTTGGTTGTTGCAACCTGCAGTTTTTACTGCGCGCAACCCAGTATCGGCAGTTTTTTTAAAAAAAGTTGCGAAACTGTTCACACACTGAAGTGCAGTTTTTACATCACGCAACCTGAGCCGCCACTTTCATATTAGTTGATCGCAGTTTTTTATAAAAATTCAAAGAGTACAGTCGAAATGTACTACTTCGACAATCCAGAAGTGGTAGCCGCGGCCGTTTTAACAGTAATTTTGCATGAAAAATATACAGATCGACAAAAAAAGAAACTGTAAAGGAAGAATTAAAGGAATAATTTTGTGAGGAAGGTGAGGTACCATAGCAACGAAATTACATTTAAAAACATGTTGTATTTTCCAATAGTAGGCCATACACGGGACGGTTTTTGGCGTACATGCACGCGTGCAACAATTTGATTGATCGTTTGTGGGCAACTTGGCGTACTAACTTAAAACCGCTCCATACTTCTTGAATTAGTCATTGGGCATACATAAAAGAAATGATAAGTTTACGAATAACTACCTAGCATATAAGTTTACGAATAACTACCTAGCTTCCGTCACGTATTGAATAAAAAAATTTATGTTAGCGTTTACCCTACAATGAAGTTAAAATATCGGCAAGGGTAACACGCATATATCGTAACAAATAAAAGTTTACTTAATTTAATTATTTTTTTACTTTTAGTGCGTGATCAAAGCGTGTTTTTTAGTTTATAATATTTTATTTTATACTTTTCAGTCTTAAAATGACTTTAACATGTTTATTACTAATTCAGAATACATTAAAAGTTCGATTAGTTAGCATTTTTAACATTTTTATAATAATTAAGTATTAGTAAACTTATCACTCCTTTTATGTCCAATGACTAATTCAAAAAGTGTGACGCTTGCGATATGACTTTTTTTACCACCCTCGTACCATTAATACAAATCCCACTATCCGCAATGAAGTCCCGTTGAAAAGTGGACGTCACCTTGAGCATCTGCTCCGTAGGGCTGAACCATCGAAGACGAATAACTTCGGAAAGCGCCGTCGGATTCAAGTGCAGTTTTTTCCTGAGAAAGGCCACATGACAGGGAAACTTTTTCTTAAAAAAAAGCTTCGATCTTCCCATACAAAAAACCGGCAGAATGAAGGGTCAAGTTCAAATATTTGGCTTTGAAATTACCATTTTAGAATTTTGACGCGGTCTTTTCCGCTTGTTTGTTTGCGTAGTAGTATCGCTGGTAAGCTTGCGTTATAAACCAGTATCCTAGGTTGTCTCTGAAGAAACTTATAAAATATTTTCAAGTGCGATTTTAGGGGGGAAGGACCGATTTTAAGGGGAAGGTCTCCGAAAAAACGTTGATCAGGAGACCATGTAGAATCGACTGGTGTACCCCTGTTCAGACCTTAGAAAAACACTCTGTAGATAAGAAAATTTTCTCCGCCATATTGAATTTAGTGTATTCTTCTCAGCAAAGCCTTTGCTTTGATATCCATATCATGAGAGTGCGTAAAAAATAACAAGTCCGCCATCTTTGGGAGTCCGCCATATTGGACTTAGAATGATGTCACTTAGCTAACTATGCATTGTCATCCAAACTAAACCTGTATGCAAAATTTCAGCTCAATCGGAAACCGGGAAGTGAGTCAAACTTAACCTCCAAGATTTGTTTAAGTAGTTACAGGCGAAGCTAATAAAAGTGTGTTAAAAACAAAATTAAAAATTTTGAAAAAAGCCCACGACGGATGTAAACGTCATAATAGAAAAAAGATTAAATAAAATTTTAAAACCCCCTGACTAAAAGGAGGAAAGTAACCAAAGAAAATTCATCGAGGGATGCCATTCCCTGCCCTGAAATGAACTAATGCATGTAGTCTTTAATTGATATTCTCCTATTCTTAATCCGTCGTGGGTTTCTTCAAAATTTTTATTATTTGAAGATTAAACTTACATATTGTAATACATTCAAAGAAAGCACACTTTTGTTCTGAAAGTATTGATTACTAACTGGGTTTCCCGGTTTCACCCGGTATATTACAAGTACTAATTAATTAAAGATCCTTGAAATGCTCGACTTTCGTAAACAATTTTATGACTTATGGTCGCCATATTGGGTCCGCCATTTTGAATTTCCAAATTTAAATAGTAGATTCGAAATTAGTGGTATTAAAATACCCATAGTACTAAATTTCACTTAAATTCGTTGAAGTTCGAAAATTTCTGGACGCCATATTTTACTCGCCATCTTGAATTCCCAAATTTCGACCTTGGATTCGCAATTAGCACCTCCATAAACCATCAAATACTACTTTTCATGGCAATCCCTTAATATTTACAATTTTTGGCCGCCATCTTGTGTCCGGCATTTTGAAACCCGCGAATTAAAAGTAGCCTAAATGTTAAGTCGGGATGTATAGTGCCTTCACTTAAAAACTTAAAATAATCGGAAAAAGATTTAAGGCGTGATTGATTAACAAACATATTGGGTCTGCCATTTTGAATTTCCAAATTTTGGTAGTAGGTTCGAAATTAGTGGCCTCAAGATACCTATAGTACCAATTTTAAATTAAATTCGTTGAAGTTCTAAAATTGTTGATAGCCATATTGGATCCGCCATCTTGAATTTCCAAATTTCAAGCATAGATTCGCAGTCAGGAGCTCCGAAAACCGCCAAATACTAATTTTCATGGCAATCCTTTGATATTTACAATTTTTGGCCGCCATCTTAAGTCCGCCATTTGGAAATCCGCGAATAAAGAATAGCCTATATGGTGGCCCGGAATATGTAGTGTCTTCACTCGAATAATGAAAATGATCGGGCTGATCGTTTAGGTGTGAATGCGCAACAAACAAACTATCGATTTTATATATATATATATGTATATATATATATATAGGGATAGGGATATATGTACAGGGATATAGGGATTATACCTCTACAAAATGTCATCCTGTTCGAATCACAGGAAATGGTTCAAATTTGGCTTGCAAGATTCTATATCAGACAAGAAACCAAGTGAGCTAAAGTAAAAGCTTTTTAAAAGTAGGAATGCCATTGCTCGACTTTACCCCGACTTTACCCCTTATATATGTATGTGTTTTTTTAAGTGTGATGCTCTTAACAATATTTTTAATGCTTTATATATCACAAATAGTTTTCTCAATTGAACTGGAGTGGATGAGCGTACTGAACTTCATTACATGACATAAACAATTTCTTCTAATTTTCGCTTTGTGGTCGACGAGCAAACACTCTTTAGGGCAAACCGCTGAAATCGTTAATAATTCAAGAGCAAAGATTGGTCTCCCGGTCTCCCGGCGGTCATGTTTGTCTGCAAGTTGGTGTTTTGCGGCCAGAGACTCATGTTTAGTTGATAATGGAAGTAAACGTTAGACACTTCGCATATGGGGTGGTTAAGAATAACGTAATTTCTGCTTAAGTATAATATAATAAATGGTCGTAGCACAAAATGCTAATATGTACGAAGCATAACTGTGGGAAATATCACCCAATACTTTACATGCTTCCAGCTCCCTGCATATTTAGGGTAGCTGAAGGTATGAAAAAGCTTTTTGAGTGTACTGTATGCACTCTATCTTAGAGCGACTCCTGTTCTGTGTGACTAAGGTTAATCCATTATAGTCCAGTCAATGCACGGAAAAAACGGCCAAACCTGGCAATTCTGCCAAACAGCACCAATTTGCACCAAAATTTGGATTTGCGTTCTGCTTACTCTCTATTTCAAAGTTGCAACCCTTATAAAAACAACCCCTATAAAAACAAACCCGAAAAGTCAATTTTTTCAAATAATTTAATTTATCACCCCGTTCAATAGATGCATTTTTCAATGACTCTTTTCCTTTCAAGGTGCTGACATTTATATGTTTTTGAGGTGTTACTAAAGAGCAACTCGAACACTTATTAATTTCCACTCTGAAAATAAAATTGTTTAATTTAAGAATAATATACATACCTATACAATTGATTTTCTCTTGAATGAGAACGTCTTGTACAAACGTATGATTTGGAAATAATTTTATTAATGTAATCGAAAATGGACAAAATTTTATTAATCCTATAAACAAAATTATTATAACTATTATTAACTACATATATTACGATTTATAACAACACTATCTTCTTCATCAGTGTTGTAATATACGTGTTTTGATAACTGTAAAAATTTGTGATTGGGTATTTTTACCATAACTCGTTTAGTTTTTGAGCTATCAAGTTAAAAAAAACCATTTTGTAGGTATTTTCAAGAGCTATAAGCTAATTTTTTTTAAGCTCTTATTTTTTAAAAGGTTTGAGCTGAAAGAGCTTGAAAACGTTACTTTTTGTGAAGTTATGCAAACTTGAAACGGCCATATCTTAGTCAATTTTTATCGTACAGAAAAAGAAAAAAAAATTTTTAGAAAAAAAACCTACAATTTTTAACTCTTCAAAATTTTGCGTATCTTTCATAGTTTTTGAGTTATTTTTAAACTTGCAAAAAAGCTCTCTTCACTTCAAGCTCAAAGTTTTTCAAAACTAAGCACTTTAAACCGGTCAAACTTATAGGGTATATTACAAGTATGTACATAAATAAAGTAAATTGTAAAGTGGTAACGATCATTTTCAATTGGGGTGGTAATTAGGGGGTGATTTTCACATTTTTTTGCCGCCAAAAAAATAGAGACCAATTTTGTTTTTGTCATAACTCGCTTAATTTTTATACTAGGAACTTCCATAAAAAAAAGAAGGTATTTTCAAGCACTTCAAAACAAGTTCTATGAGTTTTGCCCGAAAAATGCATTGTTTTTGGATATTTCACGTTGAAATCGATTTTGGCGTTCGACGAAGAAGAACCAACATTTAACTAGCTATTACTCCGTTAGTATTGGGTCTAGTGATGTTTTAAATTCAGTATTTTTTTTGTTTTTTTTATAAGCTACATTTTTAATCCTAATGATTTTTTTCATAAAATACTTATTTTCAGAGTTATTCAGTAAAAACCGTCTGAAAACGTGGTTTTTTTTGTTGAAAAATTGACGTTTCTACTCTCGAATAAGTCGAAAAGTATTGACTTTCAGTAAAAACATATTTTTAATAAAAAATTTTTCATCGCCGAGAAGGGGTGGCGTCTACCCCCAGGGTAAAAGCAACCCTCGGCACACTGACAACTTTGAACTAGAGGGTAAGTAGAACCTACAGCCTAATTTTGGTGCTAATCGGTGCTGTTTGGTAGAATTGCTAGGGAAACCGTGCATTGACTGGACTATTAGACAAACCTAATATAACGAAATCTTCTTCTAAATTTCTTATAAATTTAAATTTCTATAAAAAATATTGTCTCTGCTTGTTCTAAGGATAGTGTGACTTTCTTTTCAGATGAACCGTCCCATTCAGGTTAAACCAGCGGATACGGAAAACCGCGGCGGTAAGTCATTAATAAACGTATATAAGTCGAATATTTGTATTTTTGCTATCGTTATAAGTGTTTCCTTATCAATTCCCGCTTCATGTTTTCAAATTATACTAAAACATTGAGTCCTTCTGGGTAATTTTTCCTTCTTAATCGTTGTCTTTGAAAACATCGGTTTATTTAGTTACGCCTACTTACATATTCACCCTTTGCTTATTACAACAATTAAATATATGCAAATATTATGCAACGAACACCCTTACCATGGCAGTTTCATTTAAAATTTAGAGAATTTTTTCAAGTCAATGCGTTTTCATTCTTATTGTTTAAAGAGACGATGACTTTTTATATAATACGTATCTTTACCCATTTATTTTAACACGCCAAATTTAGACAATCGTATACCACTGGATACAGTTACAAAAGTGCTCATGATGACCAGGAACGCCTGCACTATCGATTCCACCAGTAGTAATATACAATACATACATACATCTGGGTTTCAAATTAACCATATGAGATATACATATATGTATATAATATGTATAACTAGCTGTCCCGGCGAACTTTGTACCGCCTAACAGTCAACTGAATTTTTAAAATCCTTGGATGTGCCTGGCTTACACGAATCGGAAATTGAATTCGTTTAAACTCAAAGAAAACCACGTCCATTGGACCAATGCGAACGAAAGGATGCGAGCTGTTAAAGCCGTAATGCAATTAGCTTTGGTGGGAAAGATTAGATCTTGTGTATCGTGGCATTTTTAATATTATTACTCGCACATTAAGATTTATTAATAACACTCGCACAAAACAAACAAATCGATCGGTAAACCTTTATACTTATGCTTTTATCACAAAACGCACCTGCTCTAACACTACTTTTCTTTTGAATTGAAATTCCGTATTTTAAAATTCTCTCGTTAAATGATCTCAGTCAGTAAACTTTGACTTAAGTTTTTTGCATTCAAAGTGTTACTTTGACTAAAATTTTTGCATTCAAAGTGTTATAATCTAATCGAAGTAGCTTTTGTGCTTTTTTCGATACACTATTTTTTTGTGCTTTTCCTTTTGATTTATCCGAATTTTCTTTTCTTTTAAGACACCCCTTTATTGAGACGAACAAAACGAAAAAAGATTCATCCAAATCGGTCGAGCCGTTCTCGAGATATCATCAAAAAAGCGATTCCATACAAAATGTATGAGAAAATGAATTTTCTTCATAAATTCTTTTTCCGTGAATTTTTCCGATATTTTAATAGTTATTCTGTTAGGGAGGGCGGAGACGAATCCAACAAATCAAAGATCGTAAAAATCGGTCCAGCCGTTCTTGAGTTATAAGCGGTCTAATTAACACGACTTTGTTTTATATATACATATAGATAAATAGAACAAAAAATTAAATTTGTTATCTGTTCTTCTCAAGGAAACGGAACGTCAAACAATTTAGTATTTTTATTACCATTCGCCTCTAATCATTAATAATAAGTTTTGGTTTTTGTAAAACTAATGCTTCTTGATATACAGTCCTGGAATACTTCTACCTCTGCACATGCGGTCTTGGTATTTCTTTTATTTATTTTATTTTATTTAGTGTTAGCCAACAGATATCTGCCCTGAGCAATCTTATTAAGTTTATATTTTAATTTTACTTAAACTAAAAACTATTTTATAAAGCAATTTATTGTAGGCTTTTAAAGATTTCAATCATGTAAAACATCTACTTACATTAGAAAGATAAATTTTCTAAAAGTAATTATCATAGTTCTGGAATTTGCCATTCATCTTATAATAATGCCAATTGACAATGTTAAGAATTGGCAATAACCAAATCACAAAAGTATTCCCACCATAAATATTTATTACTCAAATACTACTACTCATGCACTAGACATTTTTAATACTCACCTTCTTCGTAGCTGTCAGTGACGAATTATTTATTACTCTAGCAATGTGTAATTTATAGAATAAAAATTTAAAAATATTCAACGAATTCGTAATTTTGAGTCATATATATTTGGGTTTTGCATCATCGTTCTTGAATTGGATTCGCTCCTATCTACATATATATAAAAAATGAATGCAACGCTTCGTCTCGCAAAAACGCCAGAGCGGCTCGACCAATTTCGATGATTCTTCTTTTGTTTTGTTCATCCCAATTCAGGGGAGGTTCAAAACGTAAGAAAATTCGGGAGAACATAAAGGAAAAGCTCCAAAAACAATAACTCTAAAAATAGCACACAACCTACTTCGATTAGATTATAAAACTTTGAATGCAAAAAATTTAAGTCAAAGTAACAGTTTCAATGCAAAGAATTTATGTCAAAGTTTACTGACAAGGGAACATTCCCAACCCGAAGTCTCCGATTTTGATGAAACTTGTCAGAAATGTTGCCCTTACACGAGGATTATAAGATTGTAAAGTTTTAAGTGAAGAATAGGTAACAAGGTAATTTCGACAGATTTGGTTTGTGTACAAGTGATTGTGAAAACAATTCCGTGACGTTTCACAGTGCCCATTACAATGCCAAAGACAGGACGAGCTGACGTAGGTCGTCGCAGTCAATCAAATGCGCGGCGAATTACTGTACGTGCGAAGTGCACTGATGACCCGAGGCAGACGAGCGCTCAAAAAATGTGGTCGGCGTTTCGATCCAGGACACTGGCCAAATCTCTTCAGTGTAGCTGAAGGCCAGTGCCCCTTCCACAGACGCCACAATTGTGCGGACCGAACGCGCGCCGGTCCCCATAAGCACTTGATTCAAACTTCAAGCGTGAATCGTAACGAAGCAAAATTTTGTAACACTACATACATATATAAAATAATCGATTTATGGAAAATAGGCAATTCACGGATTATTTCAAAATGTTTTGAAGCCTTTTGTATTTTTATATAATGGCTTAAGACTCAAGCTTTTATTTAAGTTATGTTACAAGCTCCTAGAACAATTTGTTATCCTTTAATTTTATGGTAAAAATACGATCTTTCCACTTTTTTACCCTATTTTTACTGAAAACGGAAGATCATTGCGAATTTTACTTTTCGAAATCGTAATCTACGGAAAAATAATATAGAAATGATTTATTATTTATTTTGCTACAAAATTTGGTGTTGACCTGTCAGAAGTTTTCATTCATGCAGGCAATCTCAGTACCCACGCACCCCACAGATAAATTCAAACGCCACGCAGCTAATTCAAACAATTCTCAGCTGAGTTTAATCCTCTTCTCCCCTTTGTTTTTTCATGTAATTTGTAATCACCTTCTAAATGCGTCTGGTCTTGGGGGGGGGGGGGGGGGGGTGCAGACGAGCCATCGAACCGAAACATGTTCGGGCTCTCCGACTGTCGGCAAAACGCATCCGAACGAGTGCTACAAGTTGAAGTGCCTTCGCGGTTCACGGTCTGCTCCTGGTGATGCCTGGGACTAGCAATGATAAGAGCAAGCGAAAGCAAAGGACTCTGTCTCCGTCGTAAATACAGAACGTAAGCGTGCACACAAATAAATCTCGTTTTCACCGGCGCGGCGTAGCACACGTTCTCAGCACTGAGAATGCAGAGATCGCAGAGATGGTCATATGTTCTTCGCTCATTTTTTTCTAGAAATTGCCCCCTGCTTTGATGTTGCGGCCCTCGACAAAATGATGGCTGTGGTGAAAAAGAATTCTTAGTTTTTGGAACTGATCCAATCGTCGATCCATTTATTACAGCTTTAGAAAGAAGCGAAGCGATGATCTTCCAAACTGCAAATTTCAATATTTTTAACGGTATAAAAAGACATGCAACTTTCGCAAAACCAAAAGAAAAAGATTCACAGAATATATTATAATAATCGAAAAAACATTGTGTGGTTTTATGAAACCACGATGCAAGTCAAACTTTTTTTCGGATCGTAGGCATTTAACTGAAAATTTTCGGAAAATTATTCGATTTAGGGTAATAAAATCGCGTTTTTCATCTTAACTTAATAATTGCAAAATGGGAATGATAATGGGAAATCAATAGTAGACAAGATATCCAACTATAAATTTTAATTTCAATCTACGTATTAGAGTACGGAATACATAATAAATACAATCATGCAGATGATAGACGCTTTCAACGCTGTATCGTTGTCCATAACGATCAAGTGAACAACAGCATTTACATCAATTCACTGATCAAAACACACAAATACCGCGGAGCACTTGCACGAATGAGCGAGAATATAAATGCTACACGGTAAGCTGATGCGAGGCATTGGTGCTGCCATATTGGCCTTGGCTGCTCTGCCAAGCGCCTTTCACTTTACCCCGTCTCCGCGGCACCCCTACTTTCCGGCCGGCTGTAATGCGACATGCGATAGATGAACGAAAAAATTTGTGGCGATGATAATAAAGTTTCACTTTAAAAAGTACCAATAATATAAATCATACCAATGTTTTCGAATTTAATAAAAGGAGACACCTAAACGTCAACGACGGAAACTTTTGCATACTCCTAATAAATTAGCAATGCCCGGGTAAGGCCGAGTCATTTAATCACCAAACGAAACTCAAACCGTACACAGTGCGGCCAATTTTGCAGATCTTAATGAATTCGAGTTGGAAGGTTGATTGGGATTCATAATCTCTTATGGCGAGTTACAATCAAATCAATTTTAGGAGGTCCGAAGTTCACCGGGTCAGTTAGTAACAAATAATTTATTGTCCTGGGGCCAAATCATGTAATTCGATGTCGAATGAAAATGATCGTCCAGCTCTCGTTCTTACTTCATGGAACTCGATTTTTCGAACAAATATCGTCGGCTGCTCGATAGCGGCTGTTCGATATGACATTTGGTGTCGGCACGGTGATATGAGTGGTAGCAAAACGAGAAAATCAAAATGTAAGTTACTTCTTTTAACATAACTCCACGAATAACTGCTGCTTTATGATTTTTTAGGCCTCAGCCAATAACACAGCAGCAAATTAAGGTTCTGGCAAAAATAGAATTAGAAATGAAAAAGCTTGAAGCAGAAATACAAATCTTAGACGAGCAGGCCTAAATTGGATGCTGCTCGACTAGAACTCCTAGGAGAAATATCATGTGTACCCTGTGTTATTATTTATAAGACAAGAAGTCATTTAATTTACAAGAAGTCATTTAATTTTATATTTTTTATGAGAATACATTTTTATTTTTGTATACCCATTCTTAAATATTTTACCTACATTTAGCTGCACAACAAATTACTTATCCTATCCCTTTGCCTTTCAGCAAACCGTCGAAGATTAGTATTATTAATCGTAAGACCTAAATTTGGCTGTAGCTCGCTTTGCGTCAAAGTATTTTCATTAACAAATGGCACGTTGTAGTTCCTACATATATTCCTACATATATATACAACACAAAATAAAAATTTTGGAAGTGTTTTGACAATTCGTTGTCATTTTGTATCGTTCAAATACAGCGGCTCCTCGATACAAAGAACGATAACGAGAGTATCGTCTTACTTGAAGCTAAACCTTACCATCGAGGCGACGATATCGTCCTGAGATTTCGACCAAACGATCATCGAATATCGAGTTACATGATTTGGCCTCTGGTCCTGTCATTCACGCGATTGTCAGAACCATAGCTTTACAATAGGTTTAAAGTAGGTTTAAGCCTTCTGTAAATTTACCAAATTTACAAAGCTGTTGTAAGAGTGTTTTAAGGCTATTTGACTTTTATAAATAATGTTACGTAACGGCTAGCACACCCCAAGCCCAAGTGCATTGTAACAGGAACAAATGGTATATAAAGTCCACTCTTTCCACTTTAAAACTTTTATTTTTTGAAGGTACTTAACTTTAGCACTTAACCATATTACTAACTTATTTGGACATCTGGTTGTACATTAGCACTTAACTTTATTATTCACTTATTTAGGAAGTCTGGTCTTACATCGGCTCTCACGTCTAGTCTTGTCTCGAATTCCCCGGTTCCGATCAAGAACTCCCTTTTATCACTTTCGGCTTTTCCCCAGCGATGTTTCCATCGCAGCACTTTCATGGTGTCATCGAACCGGGTCACCGCACTTGCCACTCGATGCTGCGTTTACCAATTTTTGCCGAAACCTGGTTCCAATTATTGCGCGTGCCACTTGGTAAGTGCGCCGCGTACTTTGACCTGAATCGGTGTCTTCGGCGTTTGGTGACCTTTGATTTATGGTTCGATGCACTTGGGCTTGGGGTGTGCTAGCCGTTACGTAACACTCCTCCCCCCCTTAGAAAAGAAGATTATTCTTTGAAGAGGAATAATCTTGGGGATTGGAGTTTGCCTTTAAGAGTCTTGTGGTCGGTTTTGTCGCGGGGGCTCTCCAGTCAGTCAGTCCGTCATATGTATGTCGTCTCTCTTACTTATGTTTACTTTACATAGCGCTTAAAAATTATTTTCTTAATTAGGATTAATTTCTAGACAAATAGTTACACGTAATCTTAAGTTGAGAAAATACCAAAATTTAATTGATTTTATTACCTATCAGCGTGGTGGCGGCACTCTAATCGCGGTCAGGAAACACTTTGTTGCCACCCCAATCCAACCACTAGCTCCATCAATAGAACATTGCTATGCTCTTCTCAAACTTCATAGTGCATCATTGATGATTGGGGCGGTTTATATTCCTCCTGCGAGTTCTCCTGACTCTTTCGAGCAACTCGGTGGCTCGCTCGTCGACATCCGGACCCGATTTCCTCAAGCTGAACTTTTCCTTGCGGGCGATTTCAACCTCCCCAAAGCTGCTTGGACGAACGATGAAGATGGGGCTTCTTGCCTTGGTGGAGGACCAGCTGCGGACACTCTGGCGAACTACATAAGCTATCTTAATCTTTACCAAGTAAATTTTCACACTAATGTATGTAATAATTCTCTTGACTTAGTTTTTTGTTCTCTACGTAATGTTACTACAGAACTAGCAATTGAGCCTCTTACTAAATTAGACGTTTTCCACCCTGCTTTAGTATGCAATGTACCTATTAGTGCTAATTCTGCTCATAATAATTCCAAAGTTTCTAGATTTAATTTTAAACATGCTAACTATAACCAAATTATTTTGCATTTAAATTCTGTGGATTGGGATTCCATTTTTCAGGCTGATAGTATTGATTCCGCAGCTCTTGCATTTTACGAGATTTTATATCATCTCATTGTTGCTTTTGTTCCATGCCGTCCCACGGGTAACCGGTCGTTCCCATGTTGGTTTACTCCTGAACTCAGAAGATTGATTATTGAAAAGAAACTAGCACATCGGGAATACAAGCGTGCGAGATCGCAGGTGGCATATGAGGCTTTTTCGGCTCTTCGTGCTCGCTGTAAGTCACTTACCGAACTTGCATACGCGACTTATTTTGCTAATCTTGAGGCTTCAATCCCTCAAAATGTGAAGCTTTTTTGGAGTTACGTCACAGGGTTACGTAATGAGGGTTCTTTACCTGACCACCTATACGACGGATCTTCGAAGGCGTCGACAGACAGCGAAATGGCGGAGATGTTCGCAACTCAATTTAAATCGGTTTTTCGACATAATGTTAGCGCTAACTCCACCCGGAGCTTCGATATTCGGGAAACGGTTGATTTGTCTTCATTGAGTATCGCCCGCAGTAGAGGACGTTTTTTCGGCTCTCGAACGCGTAAATATTAACACAGGCCCTGGCATGGACGGTATCCCGAACCTCTTCCTTAGGGAATGTAGGTATGCCCTAGCCCGCCCACTTTGTGCGCTGTTTAATTTCTCACTATTTTCTGGGTCTATGCCCAACCTATGGAAGAGAAGTAGGATAGTGCCCTTGCCTAAGTCTGGTTCGAGAGCTGATCCGAAGAACTATCGTCCGGTTGCTGTCTTGGACTCAATACCGAAGCTCTTCGAAAGCATTGTAGTTGATATACTATCATTTGCTTGTAAAAACGCGCTTGTAGAGGAGCAACATGGTTTCAGAGCTGGTAGATCTGTCGTCACAAATCTGGTCCTTTTCAAGGATTATATTTCGCGAGTATTGGACGACGGTGGCCAAGTCGATGCAATTTACACCGATTTCGCGAAGGCTTTCGATCGCGTCAGCCACCCGATTTTGGTTGCTAAGCTTGAGCAATTTGGTTTTTCCGGGAATTTACTCTCTTGGATACGTAGTTACCTAACTGACCGCATACAGTCGGTTTGTGTTCGGGGAATGTTTTCTAGTGAATACCTAGCATCCTCGGGAGTCCCGCAAGGCTCTCATTTGTCTTTTATTTAACATCTTTATAAATGATCTTGTTGCCTCACTCGGGTCCTGTAAAGTGCTTTTCTACGCCCATGATGCGAAAATTTTTCTACGTGTTGATGCTCCCGATGATACTAGACGAATTCAGGACGATCTGAACGCTCTCGAATCGTGGTGTGAGATGAATGAGCTGCCACTTAATGTTTCAAAATGCAAGGTTGTCAGTTTCTCGTGGTCTAAATTCCCAGTTGTTTCTCGGTACACCCTGGGTGGTGAGCAGCTCCAGCGTGTTTCGGAGATCTCTGATCTTGGTGTTCTGTTCGACGCCTCATTAAATTTTTCGTGTCACATAGCAGCAGTGTCGCAGAAGGCTTTTCGAGCCCTTGGCTTTATCAATAGAAATTCATCGAATTTTTCATCTCCTTTCACTTATCGCTATCTTTATACCGCTTTAGTTCGTCCTCATCTTGACTTTGCATCCGTGGTTTGGACCCCGTCTGCGGCCTCTGACGTGTACCGTCTCGAGAAAGTGCAGCATAGATTCCTACGCTCTCATGCTTCCAGGTCCGGTGCTCCGATGCACCCATTTGGCCATGACTTTTCTGTTTTAGAACGCAGGTGTAACCTTATGCCACTTGCGGTTCGTCGCACGGTTGCTGACATGATGTTCTTTTATAACATACTTAATGGCAACATCGACTCCACTGAACTCAGAGCCCTATTTGGCATTAGTGTTCCCGCTAGAACTCTTCGTGTGCGGCACGACCGATTATTCCGTGTGAGGGCAGTTAGAACTTCTTCAGCCAAATCAGATACGGTTAATAGATTGTCGACAACCGCGAATCAGTTGCTTCCCACTGTTGACTTCTTTCAGCCGATGCTCGGCAGATTTCGCAGGACGCTTTTTGACGCACTTGCTACTTGAGGGATTTCGCTTCCCTACTTTGTGTTCTCGGGTTTAACTTTGAGGTTTTTCTTGCGGAATTAGTATTATAACATTATTTATAGTCTTTTGTTGTTGAACCTATATGCTTTAGCATCACTGCTTTATTATTGTTATGGTATAGGCAATGTACATACATATAATCAGACTGTTATTGTTATTCCTGCCAGTTATTATTAAGCAATCTTGTATCTTAGTTACTGGGTGTATTCCCGTGGAATAAATAAATAAATAAATAAATAAATAAATAAATTATTTACCTATACATTATCTACTAATTGTATTGAGGCCGTTCTGGGCAATGTTTGCGGAATGGGTGTCAAAACCTTAGGGGTTTCTAGTGTTAATCTAATTTACTGGTTTGAGGGCCGTTCCAATGCCTCCGCTGGTCTTGGGGACTCTTGTAATTCTAAATTCTCCCTGTTTTGGCGTTGCACGCGCTTTGAACGAAATGTATTTAAAATTTTGGAAATGGATTTACCTATTACATATATAGCGGCACATATTAAAGCTATCCCGCTAAGCGATATAGAAGTTAGGGAAAGGGTTCTGGGAGTTTTCTGATTTTTGAGCTTTTGCCACTCATTTAAATAGTTTGCCCTGAATCTCATTTAGGGACACAGTACCGGCTTTAATAATTTCGTTTGCATCGTCTCCGGTTAATAATTGGGTTTTGGTTATTGAATGGTTAGGGTAATGGGGTATAATACTGGAAAAGTTGAAATTGGTTATGTCCCTGTCAAGGCTTGGAAAATATTGGGGTTGTAATATTTTGATTTCTTGGTTGGCCACTCCCTGGAAATATATTGTCTGATATTCTATTTGGACTTGACATGGCTGGTGAATTGACAAGATTCCTTGTCCCGTTATTTGAGGGGTTAAAAATCTATTCGGGCATGTTACATGGATTATTGTTGAGTTTACTAGTGAGAATAACCATGAGTTTGGTCTATTCATTTTGACTATTGTATTCTGTGCGGGGATTTGTATTCGGGTAGGGCATTGGACTCTCTCATTACGAGGGTTGATTAATAACTTAACCACACATTCCTTCGTATGTGTTGCCCGGATTATAGGAACTTCTAAACGGCCTACATAAGTAGTTACATTTAATTCTTTAGTTATAGTTACAAATTTTTGGGCCTCTTTTGGCTTTAGTAGAATAAATTCCTGAGTTTCCAATAACGTTGCCATGTGGCTATAAGGAATAGTTGGGACGAGAGATGGCTTGTTAGTGCTATGGACAGGGAAACATATAATTTGGAAGAAATGCATTTTAGGAAGCGTGAACATGGGTATGTTATTTTTACAACTAATTTATTAAACATCAAGTGCGCTTTTACGTCAGCCGTTTGATAAAGCATTGGTAGACACTTTTTGCACACAGAGTTAGTTTTTCCATAAATGTTCGCAAGTGTTTTTGGGGAAATTAGTAAAGGGTGAATCTTATTATTTTTTGCCGCCAAGATTATATCAAGTAACGTCTGCTGACGGGATTCTATCTCGATTACTTGTAACACTAAACTAGATATGATTTCTTGCCATTGTTGGAGTAGCGAGATGTTGCTAGTTATGGTTGTCAAGTCATTGATTTGATATCCGATTTGTTGTTGTCTGTCTCTCATCATGGCTAGTGGCTTTTGAATCTTATCGAGGGTAGTCTTTACGACAGTAATTTCCTGCTTCTCAAGCTCCTTTAAGGTTTGTTCACTTGCTTCGAGGTCACTTAATCTACTGTAAATTTCCCGTTCGTTATTACTATCCATCGTACCAAACAGATAGTGCATTGCACTACCCATTCCATCAAAAATGGACCGGGTATATTTCTGTTTGGTGATTAGTTCACGGACCACATCAGTGCGTTGTTTGATGTGCTCTATGGCCACATGAATATGTTTTAGCTGCATCTGGCAAGGACTTGTTTCGGTGTTGTTGCATAATTGTAATACTAAGTGCTCCGCATATTCTGCCAAAATGGTTTGATTTTCTAATTGCGAAAGGTCTATTTCCGTGATTATGTGCCACGTATTGTGGAAAACCCACAGATCTCCCAATTCTTCTAGCATTAAACCCGTTGCATTTAACGGGGTTACAGTAAAAGGTTGTTCCAAAGCTTGGGTAGTTGTGGTTTGTAAGATTAAGAATATCAGTGTCAGCCGCATGACGATTTGGGTCTAAAAGTTGTTTGGAGAAATGATAAAGCGGTAAAAAATTTATTTATTTCTGTCTTTTATTATATCGGATTAACTGGAAAGAGAGGGTAAGTAAAGGAACGTCATGTTTGCGAATCGTCGTCAGACCGTTATTTTTCATTCCGGTAGAGGGGAATGATGTTGAAAGGGAGTTATTAGATCAGAATCATTCGATCAGAATTATTAGCTATGCCTCACTTAAAGAAAGTTAATGCTTAAATATTTAGATCTTTTTTTATTTTATTAATCTATTTATAGTTTATATTTTATTTTATTGTAATATTTTAATCTATTTATTTATTTATTTTGTTAGTTTATTTATGTTATATATGAATACATACTTTTATTTTTGTTTTATTGGATTTATTTATTTACTTATTTATTTATTTACTTATTTATTTTTTTTATTTTTTTTATGTAGATATAAAAATATATACACATATATATGTAATGTACTTTATCTACTTTTTTTTTTGCTTCTTATTCGTTAAAAATCTTTAACCGATTATTATGTATTGTTACGTTTTTTTTTCCTACTTTTATTGTTGAGTTTACTTCGCTGTTTATTTTCAGTACGGTATAAGGTCCTCTCCAGAGAGGAGACAACTTTCCTTTACGGTTTTCACATTTCACAAGCACTTGATCCCCCACGTGAAACACATAAGGTCTAGCCGTGCGGTCATAATATGCTTTTGATCGCTGTTTACTAACAAGTAAGTTTCGCCGTGCCAGAGCGTAACTTTTCTGTAGTTTGTATTTCATGATGTGGTGGTAGCTCTCATGGTTATAAAGGGGCTCCGGGTCACGCTTTAAATTAGAAGGGACTTCCGGCGAAAAACCGTACAAACAATTCATAGGGGTAAGTTTTGTACTGTCATGTATGCTGTTATTATAAACGAATGTCGCAGTTCGTAAATATTGGTCCCATGAACTTGAGTTTTCGTCCACTATACTGCGGAGATATTCCACCAGCGGCCGATGGGCACGTTCAAGAGCTCCGTTGGACTGCGGGTGATAAGCTGATGTCTGCAGTTTCCTAATTTTGAGTAACCTACACAACCCTTTAAACAATTCACTAAGAAAATTCGTACCCTGGTCGGTGACCAACTGTTTTGGTATTCCGTAGCGAGTAATTATTTGATCAAAAAAAATTTGAGCAACTGTTAGTGCTTCCGCGTTCGGCATTGCATAGCAATCTATAAATTTCGTAAGGTTATCTTGGAAAGTTAAAATGTATTGATTATTTGAAGGAGTTATTTCAAGTGGCCCTACGATATCTAAGTAAACCTTGTCAAAAGGTTTTTCCGCAATATCTGTTATTACCATTGGCATACGAATAGATGGAGATGCTTTCATAATTTGGCATTTTCTGCATTTCTTGATGTGATTTTTAATATCCCGTAACATGTGTCGCCACCAATATTTCTTTCTGATTCGTTTGTACGTTTTTACGACTCCCTGGTGTCCACCGAAGGCGGAGTCGTGATAATCTTTAAGTATAATTCGGATTTCGTCCGGATTGTTGATTATTTTTGGCTTCCTTCTGGTAATTTCCGCTACTGTTTGGTCTTGCTCCACAGTTTGCGCCTCTAACAACTCTTCATGATTTTCTGATGTAACGTTTAAGTTTTCATCTGCTTCTTCACGGCTCTTAGTTCCGTTTTGGCTCGGGGTGGTCGATGTCCCCCTTGTTTGTGATCGGGTGACTGCGTGACATTGCTGCACTACTGGAGAAGCTTCATTTGTACTTGTAGATTCCGCTGAGGATTCTTCTGTGGCTCCCGGTGGTATTTCTTGCGGGATACGGCTGAGGGCATCAGCGTTTGTGTTATATTTGCCCGGTTTATACTCAATGCGATAATCGTACTCCGATAATTTGTGATGGAACCGAACCAGGCGAGTAGTGGGATCTTTGACATTAAAAACTCCCTTCAAGGGCTTGTGATCTGTATATACTGTAAACTTCCTCCCTTGGAGGTAGAATCGGAAATTCTTGACTGCCCATACAATGGCAAGCAATTCTTTTTCCGTTGTCGAGTATCTGCGCTCCGCGCTATTGAGCGTTCTGCTAGCATAGGCAATGGGTCGATCGTTGCCTATCTCCCCTTGGGACAGTACTGTCCCTAGTGCCTCATTACTAGCGTCAGTTATCAAGATGAACGGTTGGGTGAAATCCGGGAATTTAAGAAGTGGGGGTGCAATAAGCTTATTTTTAATTTCTTGAAATGCTTCCTGGCATTTTTCCGTAAAGGTGAACCTAACGTCTTTGCGAAGTAAGTTCTTTAGGGGACGTACTATTCTAGAAAAGTTAGGAATAAATTTTCTATAGTAATTGGCGAGCCCCAAGAAAGACTGTACTTGTCTCACAGTCCGTGGAGTAGGGAAATTTTGGACACAGGCTGTTTTGCTTGGATCTGGGTGAGCCCCCATTTCCGATAGAATATGTCCAAGATAGATAACTTCCTTTTTTAAGAACTGGCACTTCTCTGGTTGCAGCTTAAGATTATTCTCCCGAAGTTTCTGGAAGACTTTTCTTAGCTTGCTGTTGTGGTCCTCGAGATTTTTTCTATAGACGACAATGTCGTCTAGATAAACAAAACACTCGAGGCCTTGCAGACCAGTCAGAACATAGTTCATGAGTCGTTGAAACGTAGCCGGAGCTCCTTTTAACCCGAACGGCATACGCTTAAACTCATAGTGCCCGTAGTTGGTACTGAAAGCCGTTTTGGCCCGGTCCCTTGGGTTCACAAGAACTTGATGATAACCACTCGCTAAATCTAGAGTGGTGAAATAGTGAGAATGACCAAGTTGGTCGAGTCGAGGATATCTTCGATCCGAGGTAACGGGTAGGCATCACCTACAGTCTTCTCGTTTAATTTACGAAAATCAACTACCACCCGCCACCTCTTTCTGCCATCCGGGCCCGCTTTCTTGGGAACTACAAGGAGTGGTGAGTTC